>JAOPUG010146813.1:0-12456 GCA_027564375.1 Micropterix facetella | reverse complement strand
TTTGAAAATTCCCAGTGCCCCGCGGTAAGGCGTTGGTCTCTTACGGGCTGAGGTGGAGTTCGGTACGTAGATCAATTAATTGTCATCGTCGACCGGCGAGTCGACTAAAGTCTCTGTGTTTCGTCTCGGGGCGATAGAACGAACGTATCGTTAAAACGCTCCGGGGCGGACGAGTTCTTCGTAGCAGACGACACCACGAGTTGTCACTTATCCTTAGAAACTATTCATTGGCCACCCGAGTCCGAGTGAACTTGGAGGGCAAAGGGCGCCTCGGATCCGCAATAAATTCGATTTCAATTTAATCAGGTATAGGATAGAGAAATCTGTTACAGACTGAAGGATAGAGAAATCTGTTAAAATCTGGTAGTGAGGGCGGGGGGTTGGCCCGCTGACTTTCAATTTCCAGTGACTCGCGGTAAGGCGTTGGACTCTTACGGACTGTTGGCGTAGTTGGACATGTAGATTGTGCATGTGCCCAAAGTCTTTGCGTTTATTCCACCGGAGAAAGAAGGACCACATGTCGTTATAACTCCTGGCATGACAGGTTCGCCTGTAGCATTGGCACATCCCAACAGTCCGAAAGCATATCATAGGGACTCCTCATAAGAACAAGCGAGAACCTATTTCCTTCTAATGCCGCGGTAAGGTGCCGGGCTCGATTCCCGGTTGGGTCACCATTTTCCGTTGGGATAAAATGAACGGAATTTGATTTCAACTCTTGTAGATCGAATGCAATAAAAAGATACACACATACACACGGGTTACACGCACACATACATATAAACACTTCATAGTAGAGTTGGTTGTAAGAGATTGTTGTATGTAATAAACCCGGCCATTGTGGCCAAATTTCACATGAAAAAGTAGGAACAAGCCAACAAACAAAGCTTTTATTTTGTTTATACGATGTATTGTTTTGGCACTTCCACACGTATCTCTGAGGAAGTCTGTGAAAACACCTGATTTATATACATATTTCCTATCATGAACTGAGTTTCGGTTAGTTTCGAGATCACAAGTCGATAGTGATACATATAAATAAGGAAATGGGTTTTTATTATTTTTAACAGCTATAAACGACTATTTGGCCAAATGTGGGATCGTTGTATGAGAACCGTGGGTGAAAATTGCTTTCAAAAGTAATTATGCAATACGTGCGGAGCCGCACTTCGAAGGAAAGCCATATTTTTGGTAACTGATCACTGTCCATTGTCTACAACGGTAAGTGTTCTCGATATTTCATGTTGTGCTATTCTAACGACTGATGCATACCAGTGATGGTTAGCTGTTATTTATTACAATAATGATTTTTTCTTGAGTTTAGAGAAGGTATTTTCTGTTTAAGTTGGGAGTTTATATGGTAATAATTCTACTGATGATAAAATCCGTAACTGTTCACAATGGAGTCGTTTTCGAAAATTACTAAAAAGGAAAAAGGTTTATAATTTTATGTGTACTCGTATATTTAATATAATGATATTTTAAAAAACCCTTCTATTTGATTGCCCCTGAAAAACTTTCATTAAAATGAGTTATTTTCAACGAAGGAAACTCGTTTAGATAGAATGTCACTTCAAGCGAAACTCTTCAAATAGCGAATCAAATTAATTTAATTAAAATTCTCGTTTATTTTGATAGCAATTCGAGGGGATATCGATTTGATTTGCCAACCTACGCTATATATACGCTCCTGGGGACCATGTTGTTTTTCACTTGCGGCGGGAGATGCCATTTTCTATTATTTTACTACATATTAATGCACAACATCTATCTGCCTGTTACCTAACAACTCGAGAACCGCAATGCCGATAGTACTTCATGACGGATGTTCTCACGCAATCTCCGTAAAACCTCAAAATAACACTCCTTATTCACAACAACGTATGACCTCTAGGCAAGAATTAATCATGAACTATGCCATTATAGTCACAGAAAGCAGTAACGAGAACCTTGACATTCGACCGAACTTGGCGAGATTTCTTCGGTCTTAGTTCTTATGACTGCTTCTATAGTGAAGATTTTTGCCTTTTTTTAAAGTTATAGCCACATACACTCATGTTTCAAGTTAAAGCAAGTTTGCGTCAGCCTCAATACTATCCAACGATTCCTCATATATATTTTTACGAAACTATTTTTGCTGACAACCAAAAAATTTTGGGACAAATTTGGCTGCCTCTTCCGTGCCCGAATTGTCAGTTAAAATTGTTTATCATGACTCGAACGAGATATTAAATTTTTCTTCGATTTCTCTAACAGTAATTTGGCGATTTAAACGAACAATTTTCTTGATTTTTGCAATATTTTCAACGTTGATTAATGTGAGTGAGAGTCCAAATCAAATGTCATTTTACACATCTACACTGTCCTCTTTGTACCGTTGTGCGACATAGATATTTCGCTGAGGGTCACCTGTAACATTTTTACACTTCACTGCATTGAATTTCATTTCTGAAGCGATATTTATCACAAATACTTTCATCGTCATTATTAAAAACCAAAAAAAAAAAACCAAGGGCGTCACAACAGTGCCCAACAGACCTTTTTCATAAACGTGGCCGAAACTTGACAAGCATGTCGCTCCTAGAACTACAAACTTGAATCTAAAAATAGTTGTTTCTTTTTTACCAAATCGATCAAAAATAAATTAAATTTCTTTGTAACTCATCTACAGCGTATGGCTATATGTACCTAGATATCTTGGAGGTAAAAGCTTACGTAAGATTTTATAATGAAAATAATAACCTACAAAGATTGTCCGGATTCTGGTGGATAAAACGCTGGACGGTTTAACGTAAAGTCCTATCGACTTTTTCAATTTTCCGGTCGTAACCAAAAACGAAATTCGTCATTTCATGCATTTTGGCCGAAAACTGAAACCTGATCTGACCGAATTCGAGGGTCATGATTTTTCTAACATAGTCAACCTACCCATTTAATGATAGTTTTAAATAAGTATTCAGTGTCTGACTATATTGGTTTTAAATTACGTAGAGCAACACTAATTGGAAGCATATATAAAAGTAGATTACTAGTGATTATATTGATCATTGTTTTATATTGATTTTTTTTATCATTATGATTTTTTTTAAAAATACTACTTGTGGATTTTTTGTCCTCAGTATTTTAGTTATTGATTATTTAAATATTTTGACAGAGTTGATTCTAACAATTTATGTTGTTTTAAATTATTTTACCCATTTATAATAATCAACTTATTATATTTTTCTACGTACCTATCCTTAAAATAAGTAAGATAAACAAAGTATCATGCAAAAAGCTTGTGATAAATATCTGTAACTAACAGTAGCTTAAATATTATTATCTATAATATTGTGCCCCGTCCAAGAGCGGTAAATTAGCCAATCGGATTGGTTACGAATATAATGTAATTTAAATATAACGAAAATGGAACGTTATATTTTATATCCCAAAGAACAGAAAATCGCAATTCTTATGTAGAAATGAATTTGTTATTAAACGGCATAACTTTTAGCAATTATAGTTATATCAAGCATTACATATAATTATAATATAAAATACAAAATTGGAATTGATAACCGAAATTAATTAACATTATATTATTATATAGAAAGAGAAAATAATATACGGTATTATCCCCTAACATATTATGTTGTTAAGTCTGCACATAATTACATACTTGCTACGTAGAATTAAATAGAAATTCGCTCGTCACTCTGTGGTTGGCGGTGAATAAAAATATGTGACATCAGCCGATCTCAATATTGGCAAAAGGTTGCTGTTCCAATACGCAGCATCCGCCTTGCGATGTGGGTGAGTGCGATTCGCACATGTAAATATCCATTGCTGCTTCATAAATATTGTATTCACCAGAATAGCCGTCGCTTCTGGCATGAGCATCCCACAAAGACGCGACTAGAGAATGTGTGAAACTAGGGACAGCAGGAAATCTTGTAAAATAAAATCTCAGGAATCTTTTTTTGTTTTCGGTTTATTTTCTAAAAATCAGTTTTTTCAGCGGAAAATGAAAAGTCGCCGAAAACCTTTTTCTTTTCGAATATTCCCGAAATCAGAAACGAAATCGAATTCAGTAGTACTCTAGTGTCAACCTAATTTAACAAAACAATGGTGATATTTTTGGAACGAAGTTCTTTAACGCGGCTTTCGGGGAGTCGACTTGTAAAAGCGTTATGCGAGGCGCTTGAGGCGGCCCGCCGCTCGATATCGCCGCTCGGCCCGGAGCGCAACCGGCATTTATTCTTTTTTATTTGGACGGCCGACCGCCAACGTCAAGACAGTTTTGATATTTAGCGAAAGACAATTGTCAACAACGCTTCGTTCGCGCATGCGCACCGGCCGGCGCTTATATCAAACGTCAACAGAGGCCGCAGTGAGAACCGTGGAACGCGTGGAAATGTCGTAAAAAGTTACTCTGTTATTGGAACGAAGTTCTTTAACGCGGCTTGCGGGGAATCGAGTAGTAGAAATCGACTACTAATGAAAAATCGTTATGCGGGGCGCGTGAGGCGGCTGCGACGCTCGATATATCAATTGTATAAAAGTGTTTATATTGCGTTTTGAACTTTTTTCCTGACGGGGGTCCCCCAACCGCACAGGTTTTTTTATTTGAGCAATGCTCAATGCCTATCATTAGGAAAAAATCACAGAAAAAAAATGAACATTGATCTGTTGTCTAATGTCGCCCAACTATGCTTGCTTGTATGCACATGGGTCGACATGCAGAATACCATAATAGCAATGTAATAATGTAAGATTTTAGGGGGGAAAAATCATATGCATTTTAAATTAAAATATTTATAAAAATGACTCATATAAAAAAAATTAGAAAAAATTATAAATAATATCTTTAGTTCAACGATTAAGAAATACTAAATTGAATAAAATAAAATGATCAAAATAATTGTCAAATAATAATATATTCTCCTGACGGTCTACCTATCTTATACATATACTAACGAATTAACGGTTTTTTGTACCAAAATACTATCATAAAATTATTAAAGAGATAATCCATGAAAAACTTGTATTTAGATGTACAAATGCTCTGTACAATATTATTACAAAAAAAGAAATACAAATATCAAGCACTTTTCAAAAAATTACCCTTGTCTCAAGTAAATTTTCAAAATATAAATTTTGTAATACGCGACGAGACTGGGTCGCCATTTTCTGTTGGGATAAAATTAACGGAATCGATTTTTAATTCTATCTATCTAATGCAATAACAAGATACACACTTATTATTAATCATTTAATATTAAATATAGAAAAAAATACAAAAAAAGAAGAGACGAAAGTAAAAAAAAAACGTAACGAGATATTTAGAACTAATGGGGAAAAAAGAAAAATCTAATGTTCTTTCTTTTGTTTGAATTGCTGAGGCTGTCATTGAATATATCTATACGATTGTCCTTGTGAAGATTGTTATAGAGACTACATATTCGAGGGATGGAATTATAAATTCCTCTATTTTTGTTTGCTAAACGCACTCGAAAGAGGTCTGGAGTCCTCAAATTTCTCAGCAAAACATTAAACGAAACCTTGTGGAAACAGCAAACGTCGACCATATTATGTATCCTTTTGTGACGAATACTAAGTCGATCAATTGTCGGCGTTGGCTGAGTTGTACAGGTACGAATTTCTGATGTCTCGAGTCATAGTCTGTGAGCTGATGTTTAAGGCCACACCGAATAGCAAGTATTCTCAAAAATTTCTTTTGGACAGATTCAATTCTATCCGAATATGTTGCAAAATTAGGATTCCATATAACGAACCAAATTTTAAATGGGAGCGCACTAATTAATTTTAGAGCAGCATTAGACTCTGTGGACTTTTTAATGGCTTAGTAATTCTCGTTATAAATCCTAATGTTTTATTTGCTTTCCCTACATATAAACACGTTATGGTGGGGTTGGTTGTAAGATATTGTCTTGTGATAATAAACTCGCCCATTGTGAAATTTCAAAATAAAGTGCAGAAACAAATAAACAGGTATTTTTTCCGAAAAATATTACACTTGATATACTTACTCGTAATATATCCTACATACTTCATATTGAATATTATCATGCACAGATTTTTAAAATCAAAGTAAAATGTGTCCTTTATTGTAGCTTTCGGATAGAGGTATCAAATTGAGATTTGAAGTTTAATATCTATGTATGCAACTTAAAATGTAGAGGATGAGTCGTCACAGTATCATTAAACAGAATTCACAGGGAATTTGATAATATCAGTAAGTACCTGCTTACATACCTATCCTATTGCGAACATACCAGTGGTATTTCTAGGAGAAGCTATTCCATTTTAACACGTGTAAACACTAAGTACACGAAGCATTCCATGTTACACAGATTTCAGGTTACATCCTTATATCTAACAATACATTCATATTATTAAGGAACTGCTGTGAGGAGGCCCTAATTCGTCATCCATTCGACAAAAGGGCGTATCCACTGAAACGAAACTTTTTAGGAGAGCGAAAAATATAGAAACCCTATGCTATTGATTTATTTAATATACCTAATAGCAAGAAATTTTAAAATGTACATACTACGGTATTCAAAAAATAGTGAGAATGAGATACATACTCCTTGGGAAGAAATACTGGTAGCTAAAAATAAGACATCTGTTATACATTAAAAAAATATATCTTCAGTTGTTTTTTAAATATAAGTCATTTATTTAAAAAAAAAGCAGCTTATTGACGTTTATTGACGAAAATGAAAAAAAGAAATGAATTTCGCGTGGTAATTAAATATTTGTGCTTGAATAAAATAAAAGACAACAAGTAATAAAGGAGTTACGAGAAATATTAGGGGTTAAAGCTCCGCCATATTCTACTGTTGCATGTTGGTGTGTGGAGGAACGTCCAACTCGTGGAAGTGTGGAAGAACGTTATCCTCTTTGCGATGGTAGTAACCGAAGAAATTATGAAAAAAATTGAAAAATTGTTTTGGCGGTTCGTCGTGTCATGGCATTTTTATTGCTGAAGGAGTGAGGATATTGATAAGCAGACCGCTTGGAGATGGAAACATGTCTGTGCGCTGAAGGTGTCTGCTCGTTGAGTACCAAGAATGCTTACCGACGCGCATAAACAAACCGGACTGAGGATTTCGCAAAGCTCTTTAGATTTGTTACAACAAGATCCCGACCGTTTTTGTTTCAATTCATAACTATGGATGAAACATGTCTTCGCCATTACGATCCCGAAACAAAACTACATTCCGTGACGGAAAAGACCGTCATCTCCAATTCCTAAGAAATTCAAGGCAATTCAATCCGCCGGTAAGATCATGGGCTCCCTTTTCTCGGACAGTAAAGGGGTAGTGATGATTGAATATCTACAGCATGAAGCTACAATAACGGAAGCTTTGTATGCAGAAAAAATAAAAAAATTGCGTAATGAAATACGCGAAAAATGATGAGGAAAACTTGCATAAGTTGTTTTGTTTCATCAAGATAACGCACCGGCTCACAAGTCCAGAGTTGCGAGTGCTGTTATATACGATACTGACTTTGACATAATGAAACATTTTCCATATGCACCAGATCTGGCCCCTAGTGATTTCTATCTATTCCCGAGATTAAAGGAACACTTGAGAGACTAGAAATTTGAAGATGATGAAGAAGTAGTCGTTGCGGTACAGGAACTTTAGGAGCCCAGTATAAAGAGTTTTTTAAGAAGGTCATTTTGAGCTTAGAAAATATTTCTCAAGTATATTAATTTAAAGTGTGATAATGTGGAAAAATAAAATAATATTAAATAAAAGTTAACAGCAACATACTCAATCTTTATATTTTTGAACGCCTTTCTTATATCACTATACCATAAATTTCTCGATTTATCTGGAAAGCATATGGTGAGTTATTTCTACTTTTTTTTAATTAACCTTTCCGTATACGACCTTTTGACAGATCATTTGCAATCCGTCAAAAGAACGTACGCGAAAAATCTTATTACTCTGGATACTTATTATAATTACTTCGGCCCACCCCGATGGCAAGTCTTACCTACGATGTTTTATTACTATGCATGATAACTTTCGTAAACTACGTCCGATTTAAAACATCTTTCACCAATCGATAGGTATGACCAATGCACAGAAACTAGTTTATTTTGGAGTCTGTAAGACCTACGGTTTTTTTATTTCAATTCAATTAAGTTTGCTAAAATAGCAAAACGTATGTATTGTTAAATTTACGCGATGACAGGCGGAGGGAGAAACCCCGCCCATCACCCAGGTAGTTCTAACGACATGTGGTCATTTTATCTGCCCGAGATAAAATGACAACCCCACGCGTACCAGAAGGGTAGCGCGTGAGGGATGGGCAAACGGAGACAAGGAGGAATTCTCCGGGCTTCTACCCCCTCCTGCACCCCATAACCGTTTATTGAAATAAACAAAATATAGTAACAAATTCAAATTACATACTAGATAACACAATTATTCTATTTTACAAATTTCAAAAAATAAAAGCAAACATATTTATATTTATATACTAATTAACAAACACATATAATTTTTATCTAGGAGCGATTTTCAGTCAGCGGCAATGGTAAACGGATGAGGCACAGTCGGGAGCGTCAACGACCGGGGAGCCTGCAAGGAAGCATTCGTGTATTAGCGGACTATACGTCTGCAGGAGGTCTCTTTCATTGTATTTTGAACCTATTTTTGAAACAATTACTTCGCCATCTATCGGGTGTCGCCACAAGCTTTCTGGTGAGTTATTAGAATTTTAGCCGATAGATGGCAATTGAAAACCTTTAATTTTTCTGCTTTAGAATCTGACGCCTTATAGAATACAATTTCCTAATACTGCGAAAGAGTAGTTTCAAGTGAAGGAAAATGTTACACGGACAGAAAGACAGACAACGAACACACCGCCTGCGCCTAGCCGCCAGCCACAATATAACCACAAAATTTCTGTTCATTTGATACCTAGGGATAAAATGTATTATCAAAAAGTAAGAATGTTACAATTTTTTACACTTTTACTGCTTGAAACAGAATTAAGGGTAGAAATAGCAAAAAGAAAAGTTATTGGCAATTATAAGACGCCTAAAATGAGGTACATGTCACCTGGTGTTAATCATCTGTTTAGACAAAAATAACGAGAAGTAGAAAGTAATCGTATGGGCCGAAGTTTGACAAACCCTTGGGTTTTCCCCCGCCAAGTTTTAATTTTGGAAATAATAATATAAATATAATTTCAACTTCGCTATTTAAATAAACTACAATGATTTTTTTCTTCTGATCACCACAGTTGTATGAAAAAAAATTAACATGGTCCACTGTTTGTGTTCGAGTTCCATTAATTTATCGTTATTGATTTTGAAATACATCTTATAATCTCATCACTACTTCCACATTCAACGATATAATGCACAAAATACAATCGTACCTCTCAAATTACGACAATTTGAATTGATTTTGGATCAACAAACAATCTCACTAAGAGACACATGATGACATACTATTATTATACGCCAATATAGGTACATATGGAATGTAAAAAAGTGAGAAAAGATCACAATAAAGATAATCTAACAAAGAGTCGTATAACAATATACGACTTTTTGATAGATTTAAAATTGACAGAAAAGACCTAATGGTTTTTTAATTTTATGGAATAAAATTCTTTAGGTAGTTTACAAAAATACAACTCTTAAATAGATTTATTGAAAGGATTGTGGCGGTTTCAGTAATGGGCATATCTCAAGAGTATATTTTTGGCATACGTCCTTTTGTCAGACGGTCGACGCTAACACATTTCCGACGAAATATCTGGAATTCCCACATTCACATCAGCTGACGATCATGAGCGACCTCAATATACTCTTATATCTTAATATTAATATATACTTTTCATCTATAATAGTCAAACTACAGTTTAATAGAACATCATATATCAGATTTTAGAACTAGGTTATTATATACCTAGAGGTTATCTCGTTTACACTGAAATTCATATATGATTCGTTTATTTTAAAAATCTGCAAATCAATAATTATGAATAGTTGTTTTTATAAAAATGGTTTCGTTGTAATATGTAAAAAATACATTTTCTATAAAAATATAAAAACTGTTCAACTTGCAGAAAGAAAGTAGAAATATCCATTATAATTAGCAATGTTTTATTTCATTAAGCAAAACTGTATTATTGTTGAATGTATGTTAAAAACAGATAAAACTATATATGGATGATCACAACGATGACAGTGATCTAAAATTAATATTTTATCTTAATTACTGGGCATTTAATTTTTTAGGAAATTAATTTCGTGTCGTTCTCTTTCTAGCATAATATAAAGAGCGCGGGTGCGCATGAAAGAGATAACTAGATTCGGTATTATACGCTGCTGACGGAATATTAATATGGCCAATTGACACATTCACAACACAGCTAATAACAATGTGAATTCAAATTTTAGTATTGGCATAGTTTGGCGATTTTTCCCAAGGTTCTGTTAAACTATAATGCTATGGACGTGTCCTCTTTTTATTATAATAATGTGCTTATATGCTTAAAAGACACAAGTAGATTAGGTGTATACGTCATCGCCGCTCCGTTGACGGCTAGTAACATTGCCAATGTATACATTCAGTGATTAAAATATATCAAGAATTTTAGCGTCAATTCAAAATTGAAGTTTGGTAACGGTGGTCCACGTTTGGTAAAGGGAGGGTTGCTCAACATACTACTCAATCAGTCAAGTCAGTCAGTCACCGGCAGGGAGACGCCGCAAGGACAAGGTCCATAACGGTGTAGCTCAGAAGCTTATTTTTACCTGTGACGTCAAACGAGATGCTCACCCGATAAAGCTAAGAGTACCCATAAATTAAAATTCCTGGGTACATGTACAATTATACAGGCAGATTTTTTTTATCATGCTTTGCTGCAGTCATTGGTGATTAGTTGTACTATATTTACAACGATTCTATAGAGCGAGTGCTTCCTTGCAAAGTCCATTCCAAGAAGAGTTTGTTGTCTTTTGTTCAGAAGAGTTTTTGATCGGCCAATAAACTTGTATCCAGCTGTATTCATAGTAATTAGCCAGTCACGTATTTTCTAGTACATATGTTACTATATGGCTTTTAACATAATGATCAAAATATTTAGATGAGCTGAGAGGTGGCGTCCTTTTTTCTAATTATTTGGTATGAAAGTGTATGAAAGTAATCATTAGAAATTTCCATTACAGACTAATAATAAAACCCAAACCCTTTTCTAAAGAAAATCATCATGAAGAAACCTATATAATTGCATATGTATATTGAAAGCGTCTCTCATTTTTGCTTACAAATCCATTGTAGGGTATACATTGGCTAGCTCTTATCGTGGGAGGTTAATCGTCCTTGGTCGGTTTTATTTGTATAGTTTTCTTTCCTTTTTTTAGGACACTATTCTTTTTTTCTAAGCATTTTCCTTGTAAATAAGAGTGGTGTACTTAATGAAGTGTTCAAGCAATGTATTTTGTCTAAGTCCGGAAATTAAACAGACCCGAATTCGGCGTGGTAATGGATTTGTGGCTGTAGGGCAAAAGCAATTATGCCTGATATTCTCCTGCAAAATATAACAAAAAGCGTTTATCATCTGCAGGATGGAATATTTCACCTGAAGAGTAATTGCTGAGTATTTAATGTAAGAATAAGTAGTCTAAATTAACTAAAGTTTAATTTAACAGCGATTAAATTACATACTATAAATTACTCAAAATACACATACCTACTATTAATATAAGCGTGTAATTAAAAATGGCATACTTGTAATATAACCCCGTTCATAAAGGGCTGATTGCTATGAATGGAGCTGGATTTGTTTATTGATAAAACCAAAACATGTCTTCTTGAGGTGCAGAAAATCTATCGCTTGGTAGAATCGCCGGGACGTAGTGCAACCAATCACCAATGTTTCATAGAAGGAGAATAAAATTGCATGCGCGTGTATAATCCTAACCACACCAAGGGATATGATTTTTTAGGAAAATCTTAATCAGGCAAAAAGAAGGGTCTGAGCGATACCTTCGTTCGGGCTTGTTACGCGGCGTTCTTCTGCTGCCTAGTTAGCTGAGTAGTGCGTCAAGCCCCTTCCTACCACAAATGCTGACGAAATCTACCATTCTACAATTTTTGAATTGAAACTATCAAATCTTTCATACATTTTAATCACTGAATGTATAAGTTTGCAATGTTACTATTTAAGCTGTAGATGTAATAGCGCCGGCATATATATGGAATACGAATGTCTCTTTCATACACGTACGCACCTAGCACGTCCCAAAGTGGCACTGTATTTAGTATTAACCTTATTCATATATTTTTTGATGCGAATAACATCCAAACTATTTTCATCATTCACCATTTTTTCATTTTTTAATTTATTTAAATGAAATTTAATTACATTTAAATTTACTTTTAATTATATAATTTCAATAAAATTTCCATAATA
>JAOPUG010145843.1:0-12462 GCA_027564375.1 Micropterix facetella | reverse complement strand
AGTAAGGTGAACCGTTTTACCTTTCACCTCAACAATCCTGTGATCAAAATTGATATTTATATTACCAATCTTTATCACCGATTCAGGATGGCCTTTAGTACGACGCACTATGGCCTTAATTCGAGCTAATAACTCACTTTTATGAAATGGTTTGGTTAAGTAATCATCGGCACCATACCCGAGTCCTTTAGCTTTGTGATTAACAGCAGATATACATGAAAGTATTAAGACAGGAACTTTGATTTTTGCACTTCTTAGTCTTAACAATATATCATATCCGTCAATATCACCAGGCAAGTGTATATCTAAAATAACTAGGTCATAGTAATCTCCGTTTGAGGAAACCATATTATTGTTATAATCTTGTGCAGAAGTAACAACGTCGCAGAAGTGTCCATCAGAAGTTAAGGCATTAACCACAGTCTTTGCACTTACTTGATCATCTTCAATTAATAATATACGCATATTTTACACCCCATAAATAATTTATAATTTTAGTAATATATATAACTAAGGAAAGTAATAAATCAAATTTTTATTAACAAATGATCAAAATTACACTTATTAATTAATAGTAAATATATTGTTCCAAAGTTATATAAATAGATCTAAAATATAATAGACATACCATGATAGTAATAATATTTTTAGTAAATATTGAATTAAAGTTACTATTATTAAAAGAATACTTCGGTTAATAAATATTTAACTATTCTATATGTCTGTGTTATATTTTTAATTTACTTATCCTACTATTTTAAAGTATAAGTAATATTTTCAGGAATATTGTGTGGCAATATCAATTTTAGGTGCTGGTGCATGGGGTACAGCAATCGCAATTTCATTAGGTAGTAAGAAAGATGTGATTTTGTGGACTCACAATGAAACTACATTTGAATCAATCAACGGGAAAAGAGAAAGTGACAAGCTACCCGGTTGTCGAATTTCTGATAATGTGTCAGTAAAATTGGCTATTGAAGACACAATTAATGCTTCAGTAACAATCCTCGCTGTTCCCACTCAGTCTCTGAGGAAGGTATGTCAGCAATTGCATAATTGTAATCTGAAAAAAGATGTAGCAATAATTTTAGCTTGTAAGGGAATAGAAAAGTCTACATTAAAATTACCTAGTAAAATAGTAAATGAAGTTTTACCTAACAATCCTATTGCTATTTTTTCAGGTCCTAGCTTTGCTGTAGAAGTTGCAAGAAAATTACCCTATTCAATGGTTCTTGCATGCCAAAATAACACATTAGGTTCAAAGCTAGTATCAGAGCTGCAACAAGAAAATGTTAAATTGGAGTTTAGTAACGACATTATAGGAGTACAGATTTGTGCAGCGTTAAAGAACGTTTTTGCTATAGCGTGTGGGATTGTTCTAGGTAGTAAACTTGGGTTTAATGCTCATGCAGCATTGATTACGAAAAGTATGAGCGAAATTAAGGCTTTATACTCAGCAAAAATTGGTGACGGTAGTGTGGATATAAATACACTACTTGGGCCAGCATGTCTGGGTGACCTAATTATGACATGCACATCCTTGAATTCAAGAAACCTATCTTTTGGGTTTAAAATAGGTAATAGTGACAATGGCTTTAATGTTCAGCAGATTTTGTCAGAAGGCAAGTCAGTGATTGAAGGTTTTAGTACTGCTGAGTCCATATTTAATTTAGCAGGAAAGCTAAAGATAAAAATGCCTATATGTGAAGCGGTCTATAGATTATTGTATGAAAGCGCCTCTATAGAGGATACTATTTCTGTTCTTATAAGTTAATTTTGTATTTGGATATATTGTGAAATTTTTATATAAATTAATATCAACGTGGTGGCTGTCTGGAACAGTAAAAAAAATGCCAGGTACTGTGGGTAGTTTGGCTTCTTTTCCGCTTGTTCCTGTAATCCTGAGCAACAAAATTTTAGGTGCAGCAATTATTTCTTTTTTATTCTTAATTGGATTATGGTCTACAGGTAATTATATAAAACATTACAAGACTTCATGTGATCCAAAAGAGGTAGTAATTGACGAAGTGGTTGGTCAATTGCTGACGATACTTTTAGTTTCGATATTATTAAGCCAAGAGATGAATTGCTCTTCATTGTTGTTGTACTTTTTTTCTTTTAGGTTTTTTGATATAATAAAAACGTGGCCTATAAATTTGATCGATAAAAATACCAAAGGTCCTTTAGGTATTATGCTAGATGACGTTATAGCTGCAATTTTAGCCTGTGTTCTTATAGGAGCCTTTTATTGTTTATTGTTGGTGTATGCAGGATAAAAAAATTTATTATTCAAGCTTAATTGTTCAAAATCTAAAGGATTATATACTGTACACAGCGAATTTATCTGAGTGGGAAGTACACGATGAATTTGATAACATCATATTTACAATAAATGGTACCAGGGAGTCATTATTTAATTTTGTGTTCTGTGGAGATCAATGTACCGAGCTTTCTATACAAAAAACTCTAGATTATCTCAGAACAAGAGATATAGAAGCAACATGGGTAATAAATTCACATATGAAAATAAGAGATATTTTAGAAAAGTGTGAAATAAAACACGTTAGCACACCAAAAAAAGCTTTACTTAATATGAAAAATTACTTTTTACCTGCTGATGTTATTCCAAACTTGAGATTAAATGCTGTAAATGGTAGCAACCTCTTAGAACAGTTAGATTTACATACTTCTAAAATTTTTTATCATGGCGTTGGAATTGTCAGCACATTTTTTCGCGGATTATCAAATTATGATGATAAGAACTCAAGATTAAGATTTTTTCTTGTAACACTAAATAATGAAATTATTGGAACATGCGGTCTTTATGTTCAAGACAGCGTAGCTGGTTTTTATAGTGATGGAGTTTTACCAATTTACAGGAATCGTGGAATAGGTACCCAAATGGTTTTAGAAAGAATAAAGATAGCTAAACAGCTTGAATGCAAATATATAGTAGCACATTGTATGAAATCTTCTGTGAACCTTTATAAGAGATTGGGCTTTCAAATGTTAGGCAATCTTTACTTATATACCTCTTCAGCATAATTCTGAGCGGTTACAAATTTTTACATTTGTTTTAAAAGTGCTATGTTTTTTTTGTATGAAGTGGTTTTAATATTGATTCTAATATTATTCTTTCTCTCTTATTCTAAATTAAAAATTAGTAATAAGATTAAGAACTTACAGCATCAAAATGTTATCATAAATAATTTAATTGATACTGTGAATGATGGGTTTTATATTTGGGATGCAAAAAAACGTATAGAAAAGTTCTCTCCCAATTTACTAATTTTGCTTAATACTGTTTTTTACTCATTTAATGAGTTTGTGAATTTTTTTGAGCAATCAGAAAGCTTAATCAAAAATTTTGTTGAGGCAAAGGAAATAAATAAATCTTTTACTCTAGATTTAAAGTCAAAAGACAGTGAGGTTTATTGCATATGTTACGGTAGAAGCATAATAGATGATTCTAACAATGTAATAGGTGTGCTGTTATGGATAAGGAATGTCTCAGACTGTAAGATAAAGGCTAACGGACTTGAGTTAGAAAATAGTAAGCTTACACAGGAAGTGGAGAGCTATAAAAACGTTTTCAACTCTTTACCATTTCCAATACTAAGATATAACAAGAGTAGAAAGGTGGAATTTTATAACTTGTTTTATGATAAATATGTAGATGGTTCTAAGAAATTTGCTATTACCGGTAGCGCTCATAGAACAAAACCAGGAAGACATGTCATAACTTATAAGAACGAACCTAAGGTTTTCGATTTTGTTAAAATTCCAATACAAGGTTCTGGTAGCATAGTAATGTATGGGAAAGATGTTAGTGATGCAGAGAAATTATATACTGAATTAAACAGTTATTTAGCTACACAGAAAAATTTGCTTGAGAGGTTACCGGTTGCTATAGTAATATATAGTAAGAGTCAAAAGCTAAAATTTTATAATAATGCTTTCATAAAAACCTTTCAATTTGACCCAAAATTTTTGGCATCTTACCCAACTTATCACGAAGTTATGCTTTACCTCTTCGAATCTAAAAAGCTTTTAGAAAAAGAGGATTTTCAAACTATTAATAACCAAAGACATGAGTTGTTCAAAAAATTATTTGAATCGTACGATGATACGATGCATTTCACAAACGGAAAAGCGTTCAGGGTATTAACAATACCCTACGCTTCGGAAGGTTTGCTGTTCTCTTACGAAGAATGCAAAAGATGATACTTAAACTCCTTCTCTCTCTACCATGAGCTGTTTTACTTTCGCTATTGCTCTTGCTGGATTAAGTCCTTTAGGACAAGTTTTTGTGCAATTCATTATTGTATGACAACGATACAACTTGAATGGATCATTTAAAACATCAAGTCTTTCACCTGTCTTATTATCACGGCTGTCAGCAATCCATCTGTAGGCTTGTAATAGTATTGCTGGTCCTAAAAATTTATCACTATTCCACCAGTAGCTTGGGCAACCAGTCGAACAGCAAGCACATAATATACAGTCGGACAAGCCATCTAATTTTTTTCTATCTTTAGGAGATTGAGAGTATTCTTTATTTGGTAGGGCAGGCTTATCTGCTTGTAACCAAGGTTTAATTGATTTGTATTGCTCATAAAATTGGCTCAAGTCCGAGACTAGGTCCTTTATCACATACATGTGAGGTAATGGATATATTTTTACGTCACCTTTTATATCGTGTATAGATCTAGTACATGCAAGAGTATTGGTTCCGTCAATATTCATGGCACAAGATCCACATATGCCTTCTCTACAAGAACGTCTGAAAGTTAAAGTCGAATCTATTTCATCCTTTATTTTTATTAATGCATCAAGTACCATAGGGCCACAACTATCCATATCAATAAAAAATGTGTCTATTCTAGGGTTTTTCTCGTCATCAGCAGACCAACGGTAAATTTGAAATCTTCTGATGTTTTTTGCTCTAGCAGGAATAAGATAAATTTTGCCCTTTTGATTAATTTTAGAATTCTTTGGCAAAGAAAACTGAACCATATCACTTACCTTTTATTGTTTATAGCTAAAACCCTTTGTAGATAACATATTTTATTATCATCTACTATATTTTTATTAAATTCCTTTTAAATCGCGCACATATTGTAGCCAAGCGAAGCTAAAATCTCTCTTTCTAGATTTTTCATTATAATTTCTTCATCTTTTTTTTGGTGATCATAACCAAGTAAATGCAGTAATCCATGCACTAACATGTGTGCAATGTGAGCAAGAATGGGTATACAATACTCATGCGATTCTCTTTTTATTGTGTCTATTGAAATTGCTATGTCTCCTAAATCGCACTCGTTAGACAATTGTTCACACGGAAATGATAGTACGTTAGTTGGCTTATCCATTTCTCTAAATTTTAAATTAAGTTGATGTAGCAAGTCGTCATCAGCCAGAGCTATTGATATATTTGGTTTATAGTGGTCTATTTTTAATTCTTTTAGAGAAGCATTGATGACACCTAATACAAAATTTTTAGGATTTTCTATAATGCTGCACCATTTCTTGTCAAGAATATTTACTTCTAACATGAGTAACGCACCAGTAAGGGTGTCATGCAAGTAGCTAACACTGGAATCCAAAAAAGAAGAGTTATAGACCCTTGTGTCATGTACACAACTGTACGAATATTGTACACTAGAAGGATGTCATCCCAGTGCCTAGACACTGGGATCCAGGAATTTTGATTAGACATCAAGTTAGTGAATATAAAAGTAGCTAACCTTATATTAAAACACAACGGCTTTAATGTGGTTGCATTAAGGCTGGATTCCAGTGTCAAGCACTGGAATGACACCTTTGTGTTTGATGCAAAACCGGCTATAACGTTTAATGCACTGCCTTCGAGACAAATATTCATACAGATGTGCGTTGCGTGCTGAGATGACATCATTTAGGAACTGAAATGACAGGTATTACACATCACTCATCCTTATTATTTCATTCCATTCAATTTCCGAAACTGGGGCAATTGATAAACGTGGTTGTTTTAATATAGCCATATTTTTCAAAAGTGGGTTTTGTTTTATATTATTTAACGTTACTTGGTTATTTAAAGGTTTCAAAAACTTTACATTCACTAATCCGAACTTGGGATCATTAACATGATAATACTCTTTAAATACTTCAACGATTCCAAGTATTGCTTTCTCTTTACCTGTATGATAAAAAAACGCAAGATCGCTTGCTTTCATAATTTTCATGTAATTTTGAGCTTGATAATTGCGCACACCATCCCACTCAACTACCTGCTCCTTTTCCATTTTTTGCCATGAGTATTCACTTGGCTCTGACTTGAGTAGCCAAAGTTGCATTATTTTTTTCTTCTTAAGTAAGCTGGTATATCATAGATATTGCTGCCCCACTTAGCTCCTTCGCTTATCTGTTCAGCTGGTTTTGTTTCCAGTGTTTTGTCTTGCGTACTTTCACTTTGACTATAGGGCCACTTAAATTTCTCTTTCTCTGAGTCTTCGCTCTGACTTATAGGTGAAGTTTCTGATTTATTATTGCGACCATCAATGCCAGTTGCAAGAACAGAAACTCTAACTCTTCCCTCCATCGCTTGATCAAAAGTAGCACCAAATATTATATTTGCATTTTCATCTACTTCTTCACGCACTCTATTGGCTGCAGCATCAACTTCAAACAGAGTCATATCTCCGCCACCAGTAATGTTAATTAATATTCCTTGCGCACCTTTCATTGATACATTGTCAAGCAATGGATTAGATATTGCAGCTTCCGCAGCACTAATTGCTCTATCTTCTCCTTCTGCCTCTCCGGTGCCGATCATCGCTTTGCCCATCTCGCTCATTACTGTTTCTATATCAGCGAAGTCAAGATTAATAAGCCCTGGCATGACCATCAAGTCAGTTACTCCTCTGATGCCAATGTGCAGAACATTATCAGCAAGTTTAAATGCATCAGAAAATGTAGTTTTTTCATTTGCAATTCTAAATAAATTCTGATTTGGAATGACAATAAGTGTATCCACGTATTTTTGCAGTTCTTCAAGTCCGAGCTCTGCAATGCGCATACGGCGCACACCTTCAAAACCGAACGGTTTAGTTACAACTCCAACAGTCAATATCTTTTTTTCTTTTGGCGCTCTATCCTTAACTGCAGCTCTTGCTTCTCTGGCTGCTTTTGCAATTACCGGTGCTGCACCGGTTCCAGTACCACCGCCCATTCCTGCTGTGATGAAAAGCATATGACTGTCTTTTATATGCTCCATAATTTCATCGATTGATTCTTCTGCTGCACCTTTGCCAACATCAGGCAAAGCACCAGCACCAAGACCCTTGGTTAAGTTAATACCCAGTTGAATTTTTTTATCACACAAAGACTTTTCTAGTGCTTGAGCATCGGTGTTTGCGACAACAAAATTCACTCCTTGCAAATTAGATTGGATCATGTTATTCACAGCATTTCCACCAGCACCACCCACTCCCACAACGGTAATCCTTGGGTGTAATATAGGTAACTCTGG
Organism: Micropterix facetella; assembly: GCA_027564375.1. Taxonomy (NCBI): domain Eukaryota; kingdom Metazoa; phylum Arthropoda; class Insecta; order Lepidoptera; family Micropterigidae; genus Micropterix; species Micropterix facetella. Next base: position 4,949 of record JAOPUG010145843.1, on the reverse strand, counting down.
CAGACTAAGATCAATAGACATTTAAATTACTCAAATTTAGCGAATTCACTTGATAATAAGTTACCGCTTTTTTAATAATATGCAAATACTTTTCACTTCTATAGGCGTAAACAGTAAACGGGATTTACTTATTCTTAACATTTATACTAATAAGTGCCGTTAATTATAATAACTAGATTCTTAGATGACATCACTTAACCGATGCAAAAAATAAAAATGTTTACAAAAAGGGACAGAGACTATCCCTTCTTGTTTTGTTGAAGTTATTATATAACTTCTCTTTTTTCTTTTCCTTTACATGCTTCAACTGCAGCATCTTTTAATGTTGAGGCAACTTGATATGTTCCATAAACAGCAGCAACTGCAGCAATTATCATTATGGCACCTGCAACTATCTGACCAGCAACACCTGTTCCGATAAATCCAGGTAATGAAGCAGCTATTGCTTGATTTGTCCCAACAAAGTAACTGGCAGTCTTAGCAAGAAACCCAGAAGCTTCTGCTGCACTCACAAAGCCTGCTTTCATATGCATTGCTGTAAAGATAAAACTTGCAACTGCAACCGGAAATAATGCTGTTCTCCATTTATTATGCATAGCGTACTGACCAGCTCCACCAGCTCCACCTGGAATTCCCCAATAATCATCAGCTTGTCTATATCCCTCTAAAATAGCGCGAAAAACACCATGTTCTTGTTTGTAATTATATTTTGTTAATGCCATAACTCTACTCCTTAAATAGAATGTTAAAATTTCATTAAGGGCAGTATATAATGAAAAAAATTATCTGTCAAGTAAACTAATTTTTTAATATACCCTTATTCTGTAATTCAGCGCTTCAGCAATGTGTGCTCTTTTTACTTCTTCACTTTTTGCAAGATCTGCAATAGTTCTTGCAACTTTTAATACGCGTGTGTAGCCTCGATTGGAAATATAATTTTCTTTTAGTACGTATTTTAGCAACTCTAACCCTGCCTGATCTGGTTCAGTAAATTTATTAAATGCTTCACCGCTTACTTCTGAATTGCAACGAATATTTAATTCACTATAACGCTCAGTTTGAATTTTTCTCGCTGCTATCACTCTTTCTCTTATGATCTTAGTACTTTCTCCCTCCACAGAGATTTCAGGAGAGAGTATGCTAACGTTTGGCATTTCAATGCATATGTCTATTCTATCAAGCAATGGTCCTGATATTTTGTTTTTGTAATCTGTGCCACACTTTGGAGCTTTGTTGCACGATCTGCTTGCATCACCTAAATAACCGCACCTGCAGGGGTTCATTGCAGCTATCAGTTGAAAATTGGCAGGGTAGGTTATGTGAGCATTTGCCCTTGCAACGGTAACTTTTCTATCTTCAAGTGGTTGGCGCAGAGAATCAAGCACGAGTCTTGGAAATTCAGGTAGCTCATCAAGAAATAACACGCCATTGTGAGCCATGGTAATTTCTCCAGATTTTGCATTCTTTCCTCCCCCTATCATTGCTGGCATAGAGCATGAATGATGAGGTTCACGAAAGGGGCGAGTTACTTTGAATATTTCATTACCAGTTTTTGTTATGCTGGAAATAATATTAACATCAATCATCTCCTGTTCGGTCAAATCAGGCAGCAACCCTATAAAGCGTTTAGCAAGCATTGATTTTCCAGTACCAGGAGGGCCAACAAGAAGCATATTATGCCCACCTGCTGCTGCAATTTCAGCTGCTCTTTTTGCAACAACTTGGCCTTTGATATCCTTCATATCGGGAACCAATCTTTTCTCTTTGGGTGCATCACTATATTTAAAAATTACTGGCTGAGTTAATTGTTCACCCTTAAAGTGTCTGATAATATCAGTTAATTTCTCTATAGCTAGAATTGAAACATTCTTTACCCATAAAGCCTCTACTCCATTTCCCCTTGGGCAAATTACTCCTTTATTTGCCTGTTTTGCATTGATCGCTGTTGGCAGCACACCTGAAACTGGAATAACTCTGCCATCAAGGGCAAGCTCACCCATAATGATATAAGACTGAACTTTTTCAACTGGTATCACATTCATTACAACAAGTAGTCCAATAGCAATAGCCAAGTCATAATGACTGCCTTCTTTCAGCAAATTTGCAGGGGAGAGATTAACTGTAATTCTTTTTGGAGGTAGTAGTAGATTGATTGAATTTAACGCTGCTCTGATGCGTTCTTTGGATTCTGCAACAGTTTTATCCGGTAATCCAACAATATTAAAAGCTGGAATACCATTTGCCATGTGGATTTGCGCATTGACATTTACTGTGCTAATTCCCTGAAGCGCAACGGTGTTTATATTTGCAATCATAATATATTATATAAAATTGTTAATATAATATATTAAAGAAGTGATGAAGTAAAGGCTACAGCAATTAAAGATGGCTTAACTTAGCAAAAAAGTGCATAGTATCCTATCGCTTTGCTGATTACAAAATGTTTATAAGGATAATCACTTTTCTCTTACTATATTCAAGTACGGCTTTTTGTAGTGATTGTAATTTTAATTTACCATACTGTGGGCTCAGTTGTAATCTGGATCTATCATATAGAAATTTAAGTAATATAAAAAAATTGTTGAATAACGACGATAAGTTTGTTGCGCTTACGTTTGATGATGGACCGTCTAACAATAGAGTAAACGATATTATTAATGTTCTGGAAAGCTATGAAGCAAAAGCAACATTTTTTGTGCTTGGTGAACGTATAAATGAAAAAACGTCTAAAATAGTAAAGAAAATTCATGAATCAGGTCATGAGTTAGGCAATCAATCTTGGTCGCATAGGAAATTGACATCACTTTCAAGTGAGGAACAATTGCAAGAACTGGAAAAGACAAATACAGCAATTAAAAATGCAATAAAACAAGATGTAAAATGGTTTCGTCCGCCATATGGATGTTATGACGATAATCTGATTGAAAATGCTGATCAATTAAATATGTATTCAATATTATGGACAGTTGATTCGCTAGATTGGCAAGGTGATAAACCAGAAGCTTTAGTTGAAAGAGTTTTAAGTAATGTACATAATGGAGCAGTTATACTGTTTCATGATCACAATAACAGGTCAAACACAATTGAAGCTTTACCTCATATTATTAAAATACTAAAAAAATCAGGTTATAAGTTTGTGACCTTAAGTGAGTGGAAAAAAAGGGTTTGTAATACGGTAAAAGCCAGAAGTGTAACAATAAAAGAGGGGGAAAAAGTGCGTTTTGAAGGAATGTTATGTGGACAAAAAACAAAGTCTTTAACCGCAGAGCATTCATATTAGGTGGTATTCAGCTTACCATTTCCGCGGTTTTTAGTTACAGGTTATATAATTTACAAATACGAAACAGACAAAAGTACGAAGCACTATCTAATAGTAATAGAATAAGAGTTACTACTATTATGCCTAAGCGGGGCAAAATTTTAGATAGGAATAGCATTGAACTTGCGATGAACAAAATTTCGTATGTTGTTTTGTTTGATGGTTCTGGTAAGGAAGTTGATTTGCAGACATTATCAGAAGTCGAGTCTAAAATAGCAAAATCGTCAGAAAAAATAACTGCTCTTTATAAACGTTATTACCCGTTTGGTTCAATGTGTTCTCATGTAATCGGATATACAAAAAGACAGCAAGGCATAAGCGAAGTAGGAATCAGCGGTATTGAATATACATATGATCATATATTGAAAGGCAAGCCAGGAAAATCTGAGCAGGAAATAAATTCTAAAAAACGCGTCATAAAAGAATTATCAAGCATACCACAACAAGACGGACAAGATGTACAACTGACAATTGATATTAATCTGCAAGAGAAAATCGCAGAGGTATTTAAAGATCACCAAGGCTCAGCAGTGGTAATTGATGTAAATAATGGAGAAATTTTAGCATTATATAATTCACCTTCTTACGATAATAATCTTTTTGCTAGCAGGCTATCAAATGAGACTTGGGAGAGCTTGAATGCTCCTTCATTGCCGCTTGTGAATCGCGCGTTATCATATCAGATTCCACCTGGTTCAATATTTAAAATAATGGTTGCGCTTGCAGGTTTAAAGGACGGAATAATCACACCAGAAGAAAAATTCTCGTGTAAGGGCTATATGAAAATAGGTGAGCGGAAATTTCGTTGCCTGAAAAGCAAAGTCCATGGATATGTATCTTTAAATGAAGCAATGGCATTATCATGCAACACTTACTTTTATAATATAGGGAAAAAAATAAGTGTAGACTCTCTGGTGGAAATGGCCAGAAAATTTGGTATTGGAAGTGGGCCACTGATTGGAACGTTTAAAGAAGAAGCTCCGGGATTGTTGCCAGATAGAGATTGGCGTACACGAAAGCTATATTCGCAGTGGTATTTAGGTGACACTATCAACTTAGTTATAGGACAAGGGTATATGCTTACAACACCACTACAGCTTGCAGTTCTTGCAGCGAGGATTGCAACAGGAAAAGAGGTAATTCCCCGCATTAAGATGAATGAAACAATACAAGATTTTCCCGATATTGATGTGGATTGTGAGCATCTTAGCATAGTTCGAAAAGCTATGTTTGATGTGGTGAATTCTAAAACTGGAACCTATAAGAAAGGGCTAAGCGGTATACAAATTGCCGGTAAAACCGGTACACCAGAGATAAACTCTAGGGGCGAAAGTCATAAGTTATTTATCGCCTATGGCCCTTACCATAACCCGCGCTATGCAATCTCTGTGTTTATAGAACACGGCAAAGCCCCACGCCAAGATGTTGCAATTGCTAATGAGATATTTCAGTATATGCTTGAAACTATGAGTATTAAACTTCTTGCATAACCATATAACAAACTTTTATTGGGAATAGAAACAAAAAAACCTACTTGACACCCTTCGCCAGCGCCCTTATCATGAAACTGAAGGTATTCAGTTATCTTCATCTGTGCAGATTAAACAGCAAGAAAACAACGTAGTTGGCG
>JAOPUG010143902.1:0-12495 GCA_027564375.1 Micropterix facetella | reverse complement strand
CAATATGCTATACTTCAGCCAAAAATTACAAAATCTTGATATTTAGCAAGATATTAACAAAATAAAAAGTAGTTTTTGTCGAAAACTTATTTTTTTTTGTAATATATCATTTTATTTAAGTTTTATATAAATCAATGTAAGAAATCATTTATTCCTCATTAAAAACACTTTCATTTGACATCGTAACCAAGTAAATCGGTCTAGTAGATATTGAGTAACATCGCTCAACAATATAGGCCCGCCGCCATCTTTACTACGTCATAGCTACACCATCCACTACTTTGAAAGTCTACTACCTCGCTTTTGGCATTCAGGAGAACATGCCTAATAAGAACATACTGGTAGTAGGTATGTGCGAGATGAGTCCTACTGAATCGGCCTCAGAATCGATTGGAGCCCGGACTATAAAGCAGAATAACAATTAATAAAGTCTACCTCAGAACAGGCTCAGGCTTAGTTAGCCGACTTTCATTCATAACTGTGTCTCCACAAGAATCAGTTTTTGTTATTGTCTCATATATTTACAATATAACATGGATACCTACTACAATACTAGAAATAAATAAATAAATAAAATAAATATCAGACTCTCTATTAAAATTGGCCACCAAAAAAGGCCTGAAAAGAAACCAGGAAATCTACCAAAAAGATGTGCTTGGAATGAGACTATCGAAAGCCCTCATAAAGCCAACCTTTGCAAATATCTGAAGCATTGCTCAAACTGGGCAAAACCCAAATAAGAGCAGCATCAGGAATAATGATAGGGGATATTGCCCTCAACAAGCATCTCACAATATCCGAAAAAGGACCGATTCTCTTTGCCGAAAATGTGAAGAGGAAGATACGAATTCTCTGACTAGCTGGTGCGAGTGTCACACTTTAGCCGACTCAAGTGAACTGTTTAGGCGCTAAATTGTAATTTCATGTTACTACTCCGCCTCTGAGTAGAATGGACTACCGGGCGCAGATCGAAGAGCGTTTAGACCACTGTGAGTGTGCCACAGCCCAGACATATCAGCCGCCATCCCCAGGAGACAGAAGAAGAAAGACAGCTGTCCTAATCCTATCATAGGTGGTCATTAGTACCGAATCCACGTAGAAATCTTACAGTGGTATCTTAAGCTTTATCTTACCTTAAGGTAAACATATACGGAGCATAACATGAAATGGAAACAAGGTAGCAAAGATTAGCAAATCTGGAACACATCTGCATACGAGGCAAACAGCAAAGCTGGACTGAGTCCTTTTTGAATGGCCAGACATTCAAAGTGCGAATTGGCGACAATCTTTCCGAGGATGCAAAGTGATCAGTGGATGCGTGCAAGGTTTAGTATTGGGCCCTATGCTGTCAAATCTGAAATTACAACTTGAGAGCCAAGGAATCCGAGGCAATTTCTTCGATGTAACGGAGACTCCCTTTCCACTGAAAAACATGCTGTTTACACTTCCACCAAACGCTTCATATATCTGACCTCTGTGGTGCCATTCACTCGACACCAAGCTTTTATGCGGACGATACTCAGATTTTGCAAATTCTCTACTCCACCATGGTCAACTGAGCGACGATCTCTCCAGAATTTCTGAATGGATGTAGAAATGGCTCATCACGCTGAACCAGGACAAGTGCACCATTCTTCACATAGACAGGAGTAATCCTAAACTGCAGTACCATATTGGCGGTGTTCAAATAAAGCCAGTTAAGGAACAAAAATATCTCGAGATATTAATGTCCTCCGACCTGAAGTGGGAAAAACATATTATCACCATAGTGAAGAGAGCAAACTCCTTATTTGATAAAGAAAGATTTCCACAACATTACCGCAGACTCAGATTAGATTTGGCGTCTATACTTTGCAAATGACATTGGCTTACTACAGAGAGTACAAAGACGCTTTACAAAGTTACCGCAAACACTAAAGCATAATTTACAGCCAACATATTATAGGATCCTAAATATATATGTTTTTAAAAAAATGAGTTATAGGCGAGTGCTTGATCGGGTTTCACGTTGCAATGAGTGCTCACGGTCAACTGATGTTCCTTTCGTGCGTGCGATGCTGTCCACATAATGTTGCTAATATCTGTAAGCAGTACTGAAATAGGTTCCCAGACATGCAGGGCTCGAAGGCAACGAAAAAGTCGATGAACTTGCTATGGCGGGAGCAAAGGGAACATTTTACGGTTCTGAATCATGGAGTGGCGTACCAAAAAGCCAGGCAAACCTAATGTTTAGAACAGTGTTTGAAACAACACGGCAGACTTGGATCATTCTAAAGCGCTAATCAAAGTTACGACCGTAACTCTGCCCACAAGGCTTTAGCACTAAATAGGAACAATTTACGCATGCTGGCTCACGGGGCATTGTGGCCAGAACAGACATATGTTCAATCTCAAGTTCTGGGACACTAGAGTGTGCAGATTCTGCCAAACACAGACGAAACTCCCCTGCAGCTCGTGTGAAAGCTGAAGAGGTAAATCAATCCAACGCCAAGTGCTTATTGCGGTTCCTAAACGATGCAAAGCTTAGCACGGAACTATAGTAGTTGGCTATCACAATAGACCAGAAATGGTTGCAGTGATACAAGGCTCAGTAAACCTTGAAGCGGCCCCAGATAAGAAATAATAATAATAATAAGCGGCACTATGAGAGGAAAATTAATTGTGACAAAGTCTGTGGACGAATTTTTAAGTTTTGACAAAACCCAGCAGTAATAAAATTTTGAATACTTACATCATTAGAGTTATCAAAGTCGCGATGGCACAATGGACAGCAAGGATTCACAATACCCGATGTAATTTCGTTGATGTACTGTTTGTTCACTACGAGCGATGCGGAGAGTTTGCCTTTTTCTTCCTGAAAATGGAAATATATAATGAAAAGTCTACCTTATTTGTAATTATCTGTATTATTTTTCTGAATTTATACAAGTGAGTTTTCAAAACAGAAGATAATTGTCGTTAGACATTAAGGTGGGCCTTTACCAACAAGTTTATATAGGTTGGGGAAAAAATTGTCTAAAGTTGTTCAAAATATACTTTTTATCCTTGATAAAGTTTCTGAAAAATACACATGTGTAAATAATTTAAAATGAATGAATTAAAATTAATAATTTAAAAAGAAATGAATGCACATTTAAAAGTAAATTTTCCAAAGTTGAGACCGAAGTATTGCACATTAGCTGGGTTAGGTTAGGTTAGATAATTTACGGCACTTGAATGTACCATTAATTTACTCCACGACAAAACGAGAAAAATCAAAGTAAAAATCACATCGTTAGCTATTACGTTGACTATTGATTGACATACTTGATTAATTAATTTTTGTGTTACACATTTTCCATTTTACCTATCGTCCTTGTAAACCTCCGCGTATATGCGCCATGTTAAGCCGCCGCACCGTGCAGTCCCACTCGTTTAAAGATTTTTTTAAATATACAACCCGTTTGAGTTTCATTTTCAAATTTTCACTGTTTCTATAGAATTTAGAGAGAATTTATTTTGTGAACTAATGATGAAAAAGGCTAATGAAATTTATAATGAAATTATTAATAATTTATTAACACATTCTTTTCGGGAAACGAGTAAACTCGTCATACCCTATTTTATAGTAAAACGCGGGAGATGAGTTTACTCGTTTCGATGCGCGAAGTGGTAAGGCGCAGGAAACTTGTAAACGAGGGGCTCTAAACGGGTGGGGGTCGTGCGTTATCTATTGTCGACGGTACCCGATCTATCTACCTGTCGAAATATACGAGTTTGAGACAGAACATAAATAATAATGGTAAAAATAAACAGCCAGAATATTGAAATTATTTTATTACCTGATATACGTGATAATTTTAACAAAAGATTTTGTTTTTGCAATTTCGTTCGTCTCTCCAGTAACTGCTTTACACTGCTTTTGTTTGGACGTCTTACATTCGTATTTCTGAGTTCATTTTGCTTTTATTATATATTTTTCGATATTGAAATTATTGAATTTTCGTACAAAATACCTAAGTAGGTACTACTGTGTGTTGGTGAAAAATCTTAAGTTTTTTTGAACTGCCGCTTGTTTCTTGAGTGATATTATTTTCGATAAATATTATTTTCGAATGTTATAATTTAATTTTCCTAAAGATTATAATTTTACTTTCCCCGAAAATGAATCAAGATACATACGAGAGTGACGATGAATTGTTTGCTGACAATTTATCTAATTGTTCCTGCCAAAGTGACATAGAATATTTATCCGATTACGATTCGAGTGAAGAAGATACTATTCCTCTTCTATCAACGTTTACCCGAAGAAGAATTTCAAGTTCATCATCTATGTAGTTCTGATTTAGATCATGGTGAAGAATGGTCATCGAGAGATAATCCACCAAGTTTGGAGGAGTTTCTAGGGCAGCCGGGAATAAATAACGAAAAAGTTCCTGACAGTGTAGTAGATGCCGTAAATTTGTTTATCGACGATAATTTATTTGCGTTCCTCGTGGAGGAGTCAAATAGGTATTATCACCAAAATAAAGACAACTTCAAAACGTATAAAAAAATCCCTTAAGTGGAAAGACATTACTGTTAAAGAAATGAAGAAGTTTCTGGGACTTATAATATTTATGATGAAAAAAAATAATGATGTCTATTGCGAAACTGCATAACATGGAACATTTCTCGTTATTTTTTTTGTAATGTTGATTTCTTCATTTATTTTCAGATACATTTTATTTTTGTATTTAAATATTTTATTTTTAAATATATTTTTGTGAGTATTAGCTTTTATTAATAACACTTCAATAGAATGAAGTGTTATTATGGTCTGCGATGCAAATAATATTAAACTGACTTGATTGGAGTAAGTGACCATGCTTTCCTAGTCTGTTCCATCAGTTAAGAAAATAAAATTTGGATTGTTGAACACATTGTGCAACATAGACAGGATATGTGGATTTATTCGATTACGAATCTTTAACCTTAGTAATTAGCCTGTCAGTGGCTTGTGCCAACATGGGTTTGACAGTACCCTCCAAACCACCAATATAGTTTGTGCGGGATGGCTCTAAAGGCAAAAAACATTCCACTTCCCAACCTTTCTCAATAATCGAGAAAGCTTTATATTGTATTCTGGAGGTCGATTCGGTCTCTAAGCAGTATCGATTCCCTGAGTGTCGAAAGCACAGCCCTCCGTTCAGATCTGTTTACTCTCTATCTCGGAAGATTGCCCTTATTGTAGAATTATCTGTTCCGTGGGAATCAAATATCTCAAAAGACCATGAGTACAAATTAAACAAATACCATCAATACCATTCCCTCATCCGGAAAAGGATTCACGGTTACCCTTCATGCGGTGGAAGTTGGCGCTCGTGGCCTCCTAGCTAAATCTCTGTTTCGCCTTTGTAAGGTCTCCACAGGAAAATAATTAACTCCTTCCTAGAAAAAATATCTAAAACCGCGATTTCCAGATTTCAAATGCTATGGCTTCGAAGGGGAGAGTGAATGGGTGGTAAAGTGGATGCTCACATGTAGCAAGACAGCTGTCATAAACCTACCATAGCAGGTCGTTTGTCTGAAGTTCATCGCTCACCCCCCAGAAGTGTAACAATAGTATTATGATGGGCCTAACTCTGGATGATGAATTCCATGGGAGCCCTGTTTATGCTTACTTACTCGTCCACGGCAAAAGCAATGAAGAGTTATGCGCACCGGATGTTTTTGTTGTCATAATCCTTTGTGCCATCCTTTCGGTTTGACCAATATCATCCTTTTTTTGAAGATGATGATGATTATGAAATGGGAGATAGCCACACAGATAGATCACACAGTCCTAATTTATCACTTAGTCCTAATTTTAGGACTCGGCTTGGAAAATCAGTCTGAATGATTTTGATCAATATAGTGGGTCTTACCCGGTTTATGCATAAATACCACTCTGGACTCCCTTCATGCGCCGAATATTAGAAGGCTAAATAGTCCGGGGACGCTGACGAGGTTTCCAACAGGGTTTATGCATAAATACCACTCTCGACTCCCTCCATGTGCTAGGTGATAACAGAAGGCCAAACAGGCCGAGGACGCCAACGAGAGGTTCCAACATGGATTCTAGCCCCCATTATAGTAAGGCTGGGACTATTCCATCCAGTTCTGAAGATTTTTATCATTGGAGAAAAGATTTTGTTTACTATCTTTATGGTAGATTGCCAGATGATCATAAACATGATTCAGCCACAGCGGTGATATTGCCACTTCACAGCCTGGAATATGATTTAACCTCTCCGTTTGCGGGGTAGATTCTTGGCGTACCGCTGCGAATTACGACAGTTGAGGCTGAACTGGACGGCGCTTGAGAAAAATTACCATAAGTAAGAAACTACTGCTTGGATCATAAAAAGAAGAACTGTAGAATGATCGTATTGAAATTTCCAATATAGAACATTGAAACCTCATTTTGTAAAACAATTAATTATGAATAATTATTAGAAAGTTAGAGAACTGAAAAAAAGTCGCTTATTCAATCATGTAGATGTTTATTCACAAAATACGGAATTATATCCAATAATTGTAAATATGTTTGTGATCTTTAATTATATGCTTTACCAAAACTATTATTTCGTTTTACTTATTTGCATACAAAAATATTTAGATATTTAATCATAAAAACCAAGGAAAATTTGTATGATTTCTCGAGAAAAAATTATGTTTTTTGTGTTATATTTATGAATACTTACGGCCTACATTTATATGTAATGCTATCATAATAACACTATTACTAGATCACACTTCGTAGAAAAACACACGAAACATACGAGAGCTTCCAGTTTTGTTTGATATTATAGAAAAACAAAATACTTTTGACTGTAAACAACAGAATGACATCATCAAACATAAAATATCGGATGCGACAAAAAAAGTGAAACATCACACAAATTGTGCATCAAATGAATAAAACTGATTTATAAACTCGTTTAGAAACAAAATTAGTCACTCTTTCATTGAAATTCCCTAAAAAAAAACCACTGAAACAAACAAAGTGTAGGAGCGCTCAGCGTGTGCGAACAGACCTTATGGAAAAAATGTACTGGTAAGATTCGCTTCTAAACAGTGAAAATTGGACTGCACCTTTTGCTATCAATAGTCAGACGCAAGAGAATCTTCTGTCCTTTTCTTACATAACAAGACGAAAGGTATGCGTTTCGTTTCGATCCATAACATCAACTAAAAAGCTTGTGCGGGGGGTAGTATATACGGAACCAGTCCGGGCCTTTTGATAACAGAGGAGTTAAGACGCAGTTCATTTGTTCTCCTCTGTCCTCAGTATTCCGTCACTCCGTGTCGTGGTGCCTTGGGAAGTAATTTACTTATGCTGTAATGCCAAAGACTGGCCGAAGAGTGTCTAACATAGGGCTGTATTGAAAGTATGATTTGAACGAAAATGTTAGGTAAATTGGATGGCAAGGCAAAAGATTGTGTGCTGTTTATTATTTTCATATATTGCGGTAAGATTGGTATTTCATTTTAACAAATAGACGACCCAACTTATTTTGATCACAATTGAACTTCGTCCCTATTCCTATGCTATCTCAAAAAGGCTGCATTCCATCAGCAATAGTTACTTAGTTTACGCATTTAGTAGGTCAATGTATTCAATTTTTAAATCAACACCTACAATTAGCGAAAGAAAACCAATTACACCCATTCGTGAATAATAACTCAGTTATTTGTGTTAACGATATTCTAAACACGTAAACGGAGAAGAAAGCCGACACGATTTCTACAACAAAAACTATGCTAAAATCGCCGAACGACTTACATTTTTAGCTGACTCGTTCGCCATCTCGAAAACGGACGCCTGATTTCGTATATTCGAAAGATTAAATCATGAAATGTATCACTAAAAATCACAAACAAAAAGCGATACGCTGACGCGAAAAACGAGAGGATCTGCCCAAAATTCCTACTGAACTGTTGGCAGCGCTGTTTCGTTTGATTCAATGACGTGCAGGATGGCAACTTTAAGAAATGAGTAGTGTTGGGAAAATCGTTAATTTTAGAATCTGTCACTGTGGCTCTATTTACTTTGTGTATTAAAAATATAAAAAAACTAAAATTTCATTTCCGCCAATGAATGTATTAAATGACACAAGTTGTCACGAATTTTTAATTACATTGTGATTTGTATAGAATTACACAATAGAAGAGTGTTTTAGTGTAAAGTTTCTTAAAGTTAGAAATAACCTGCTGGTCCATAGGCTGGAGTAACAGAGTGGCGTTTGGAGGCAGAAACTGGATACGGATGACATTAAATTCCTTTAAGATCATCTTGTTGGACAGAAACGTTGTCCATAACAAGCAAGACACGGAGTGGCCAGATTCATTTAAATAATCAGCATCTTTGTCCTGTTCAGGACATCTTTCTACAAGGGCAGCAATCAAAGATTGACTGTAAGGTTTTTTTAAGTGGCTGGATCAGAGTAGTTCGGAAATATTCTCAGGTTCTCAACATCTTCTACAGAAATAGTGCCTGGGCTTTTTATTTCGTCTTGATATTGGTTGTTTTCTTCGGTTCTCGTCTGTGGTATTGTATCTTCATACTCATTTAAATCATTATCCTGCTGTTCGTTTTCTTTTAATTCCTCAGAATCTGATTGTTGGAAATCCATACTTGAAGACGAACAGCCAGCATCTGCGTGTTTGCCTTTACTTAACAATTTTTCTAAGTGCTCACTAGTTGTTTTCGTTTCTTCTCTCGCATTTTTTTTTCAGTTTCCGAGACTTAGCTCCCGATAATTTCTTCGACATATTTCTTTAGCTAATAAACTAAAGTAAAAAGAAAAATAGGTTATTAGGTAGGCACTTAAGTTATTTTTAAAGTGATTTTTTTAAAGGCATAAGACATAGGTACTCGTACAGAAGCGGTGCGGAGTTCGCCCGAAGTACGCATCATCTACATGTAATACTATTTACGTTTAAGCTCCAAATCTGGAAAAGATTAACACCATAATGGTCTACCGAATTATAATTAATAAATAAATTTTGGAGCGTTTTCTTTTAAATTCGATAGTTTTAAAGCAAAACGAAAAAAACGCTAAATTATGCTGAAATGCGCTACGCAGAGCTCTTCGCACTCACAAGGAATGCCATAAGTTAAAATAAACAGTTGCAAAATTTACATATCGCCTTAAGCAGTAAAAAATATACAAGAACACCAGATGTGTCTTCGCCTTGCCGTAAGGGTTGGCCTCTGACGGGGCAGTGGTGGAGCTGGATATTTGAATCGTATTGTCTGCAAGTCCTTGCGTTCTTCTCGGGGGGACAAGACGATAAATTTCGTTATAACATCCCGGCAAGAGACACCCATAAACTGACCTCTTCCCCACTCTTGAAATCAAACTCTCTCAAAATGGACACAGAGGTAGTGCCTCTCATACAAGATCAAGGCAAAAAGATGCTCCATCTTACAGCCTCTCCAAAAGCCCTTAAAATCCTCTGTAAATTCATCTCCTTCAGTCACATGTCGTGTCCCCTTTAGTAACAGCATACCATTACACATAGATTCCCAATTCCCTTTGACTCAACAATGTCCATGGCAAACCATTGTAAAATAATATAATACTTTCTATTGTTTATATTATTATAAGGTTTGTGTCTGTTTATTTTAGTGCTGTCTCACAAACAATCCAGTTGTCCATACACATATTTAGTATCTACCTAGTAGAAATCACCCTCATTGGGTGGATAGTTAGAAGAAAAACAAGAAGAATAAGACGAAGCAACACTCGTAATGTGCGCAGTTCGTGCGCGCTGAGACATATAGACCATGGAAATGTGTAGCACCTTTGTTACATATCATATTGTGTTGAGAAATTTCAAAATGTGTTGCGGTATCTGTAAGCGATTTAACAAAATATTGCAGCCCATGATTTTATTTTCTCGAACATGATTCGGTTCCCTACCAAAATTTGCATAAAACACATCGAATTTGAATTTTAAAAATGTAGGTAGGTACATATCTAATAGAACGAATATTTTTTTGTTATCGTTTCATGCACCTCCCCTCTTTTCTCCCCATACTCTCTTATATTTTCTTCTTCTGATGCAGTCGTTTAGCGAATGTTGGCGTTCATCTTGACCAATTCTTATAAACATAGTACACCCATACATTTCTGGCTTCTCTTGTTCATTTTTGGCCGCACCAATCTCGTAGTTTCTTTACACATAACCCTTCCCAGCACTAAGTTGAAATAAATCAAAATGTATGTGTCATCTTTTTTTCTGACATAATTTCAGTTATAAAACTTACGACCTGATATACCTACCTAAGTTTATCGACTTGGACCAACATGTCAATAATTTTGGTGATGCGGTCAATCGGAATTTGATACGTCGTTCTTTGATAACATCGCCGATATCTGCATGTTACTGTTAATAATATCTGCTACAAAATATCTTTTTTATCAAGGGAAGACTGGCCCATCATTACTGCAATATACGACATACGTCAGTTTTGAAGTTTACCTAGCGCTCTGTCATAATTTTCGATGATAATAAATTGTTAAGTTTCCCTATTACTAAGGGGTGTGTATTTCCCTATTACTAATTGGATGTATTAAAAATGTCTAGTCGAACCGACACACCGGAATCCAAGTCGAAACGTCCGGCAGGTGAGTTTTGCCTCAACACATAAATTGCCTTTTCGGCTGCGCCTTTATTTTCGGTCGAATTATCGATTATTTCACTGTAAGGTCATTCATCGATTTAATCGTATTGAAAAAATGCGTGTGTTATATTTTTTTGGTAGCAGGGAGGGAATGTTTTAGACGTACTGTAAAATGTCTGTTGTTTCTTGATTTGTGAGCATTATCTGGTGTGCGTATAAACGCGTATTGTTTCCATGAACCATCGGATACTAAATGACTGGAGTATCAAGTAGATAGGTCGCCTAATATCGCAGTGACATTCAAATTTCAGCGGCGGCACGGCATAGGTCTCTAATGAGCAATATCTTGCTTAATGTTAAATCGGTGTATTATATTGTAAAAATAAATAAAAAGCATATATATAACAACGCCGTCTTGTTGCATAGTTTTTACGTTCTCCTCTCTATTAAATAGGAGGGTCTCAACCTATCCAGTGTTTTTGATCCATCAGCGCGTCAACAATTCTAATCCCCGCAAACAAGTTTTATTGACGCGTTGATGCGTCAAGCGTTGGACTTTCGGAAGTTCGCAGTTTATTTTGGCGCTAAGTTGGTAGAGGGCTGTCTAGTAATTGGTTGTCGGTTAAATTGTCCACGGTTTACTTAAATTTTTTACTTGGCAGCCTCAATGTAGTATATCGGTTTTAAGAAGGCTTTTGATCGAGCCCCCCCACAAGAGGCTGATCAAAAAGTTAGAGCATATGAGAATACGAGAGAAGCTGTTGCAGTGGATACAACCCTTCCTATGCAGCAGGAAATTCCAGGTCCGGATTGACGACACTCAAATGAATACGACTTACTCAGTGGCAAACTGCAAGGTTTGGTTCTGGGTCAGACCCTGTTCAACTCTGTACTTGCTGATAAGGAATCAATCATTCTCTCAGACTGTCGATTTTTCACTACAGACACCAATTTTTTTTGCCATTCCAATATTGCAGACGTTAATCATAGCACAAGACTTGGAAGTGATTCAGAACTGGACAAAAAACTGGCTACTGAGTATGTATATTGACAAATTAACTGTGCTGCATACGAGAAAGATCAAACTAAAGAACAGTTACTTCCTTGGTCTAACACAAATCCGGTTACAGCTCAGAAGGATTTGCAAATTATCATCATGCAAGGTTTAAAATGGAGCGAACATGTAACTGCAATGATGAAAAAGACAAATTCAGCAGTATATCTCATTCGCAAAACCTTTCAGTGTTTAACTCCAAAACTTTTCTGCACTTTGTATAAAAGTAAGACCACTTCTGCAATTCGAGTATCAGATCTGGAACCTATACTTCGTCATGGATATACTTAGATCATCTTGAAAAAGTTGAACACAGAGGGACGAAAATTGCAATTGGATTTATGAAGCTAAACTATGAAGAGTGACAGACTCGATTAAAATTGCCGATACTGGAAGATCGTTGTGGAAGAGGTGACCTATGAAATACTGAATGGGGACTATCACTGTCCCTGCTTTAGTACCATTTTTACCTTCAACACCAATCAGAATTTGTGTGGTCATCTGTTTGACCTGAATAAGACACATTTCTCAAGCTTTCTAGTGATCAGGATAGTAGATGTGTGGAATGGATTGCCGGAACAAGTTGTAGAAGCGGAAAATGTCGATCAGTTTAGGAATCATCTGGATAATTTCCTTACGCCACAGATATAAGCGCATCAACGGGGGGTGTCAACTGCTACGGGTGAACTCGTCCACCTCGGAGCGTTTTAACGATATAGATCATTCTATCGCCCCGAGGCGAAACGCAGAGACTTGAAGTCGATACGCCGATCGACGATGACAATATAAAATCTACTTACCAAGCTCC
>JAOPUG010141505.1:0-12517 GCA_027564375.1 Micropterix facetella | reverse complement strand
CGAGTTATCGTGCATACTAACATTTTTCGCGCACAATTTCAAGACTTGGCCACTCTGGTGGCCGAAGTAATATTAAATAATTTTCGATCGCTATATATCGGCTGAAATCCTTATCACTTCCAAGAAAGCTTGTGGCGACACTCGTTAGATGGCGAGATTTTAATGTTTTTAAAATAGGTTCAAAATACAGTGAAGGAGACTTGTTATAGACGCATAGTTGCCTAATACATTCGTTTTGCTATTTCGGCAGAGGCAGCAGCCGCAAATTTAATTAACAAAATCAACTGGTCTCTGCGCATTGACCATAATATTGTCGAAAGATTTTTTTGAAATCGGACGTAGTTCAGTCTAGTAATACTCTTGTAGGATTGTAATACTTGGCCCCCTCGGTGGGGAACCGATGTAATTTTTGCGACGTGGACGCCAAAACGACACAACCTTAAATCACTGATGCGACTATGGAAACCGCGTTTTGGAAATTTACTTTTTTACTAGGCATGTAATTCACTTAAATCGCGCATAGACATGCTTACTATGGACCTATGTTTTTAGGCTGATCCGGGAAAGTGTTCATAATTCTAGCATGTTAGCGAAGGTATGTCTCTTTGTTCCGGATAATTAAATTGAGCCCAGTCAATTACAGAGCCGTCCTCTCGAACCAACCTAAGTCGGTGGAGTCTGCTTACGGGTGCCTCGTGCACATAAATGCGCTATTGTCGACACCTTCAGATATGGCTATATTTACTGCGAGCTCACATCTCTTCCAGGTGTGGGCATTGCGCTACTTATTCAGTACAGAATGAGATTGGCTCTGCTATAAAGAATAATCTTTAGATACACACCTGTACTTACATATTTAATTATTATTATGTTATGAACCTATTGTCTTAGTATGTACGAAAGTGATCTGAATTATGCGAATTATGCGATAATAAAATTATTAAATTAATAGGCTAGCGCGCGCTGCACAAGATCCCCATTTTTTCTTGTTTTTTATCTATATGGCATTCGGTAAATTTTGTAATGAAAAAAATAATTTTAAAAACTTACGTTAATTCACAAGGACGCCATATTATATTGCAATTTCCAATATACTACTTATCATTGTAATATTTTGAAGATTTACGAAATTAACATTTTGACAATATTAGTATTTTATTATCAAAAACTTTCCCTTGATTGCTTTGGTGCGAACAGCTTCGATGTGTGAATGAAAGTTGAACCACGTGCCAAATGTTACAACTAATTCATTCTAGTATTTTCAACCTTTCTTCGAGCTATAGGTGAATCTTACAAGATTTATAAACCTACTTACTGGCATTAATTCATATTATTTTCCATCTTTTACCATGCGACAGAATTTTCCTTGGCGCAGTTTATCTTGGTGCAATGGAAAAGAACAGTCTTTTGTATTTTCGGCTCTCAGTGCGCCGACAACTCGCAATTTGTTGCGATTATAGTAAATATGGCGATAATCTCGGGCGGTTTGCAACTTGATTGCAACCGGATTGTAACTGCAAAACGGTGAAAGTTGCTAGGTAAAAAATAAAAACAAGTCAAAGCGTGTTCACTGACTCTGCGCGCGTCATTGCAGATCGATGGTATAGGTATTGCATATTAATGATGACGATGATGAAAGATGAAATATATCCTTATGGATATATCCTCGTATAATCATTTGGCGGTAATGGCTATTGATCCAGATGATATGTCATGCCGATGACTTTCCTCATAATTATATCGGCGAGCTCTTATCGCAAGTGTTCTTGACAAAATTGCATAAACGTCAATATTCCTAGATTTTGGAAGTGTTCTCGACATGACTACCGTGACCCTTTATCGCACGTATGGCTCTTTTTTGTAATGTGAATATATTATCTCCACCTTTAGTTTGAACAGTTTCTTTAAAATGCAGTACTTAAGTAGGTATACTTAGTAATAGAGACCTGATTTTTACTCGAGACTAGTTAAATGCTATGTAAAGTCAGTTGTAACGTAATATATAGTACCTAGCGTGGAATCAAGGACCATGATATAAAAATGGGATATTTATTAAGGAAAGCAAGAAACTCAGCTGCATATCTCATTAAAGAGAAACTATGGTTTGTCAGTAAGAAAGATGCCAAAGACTTCAATTGACGTTTGGTGATGAAGCCCCATCTCGTAGCTCTGTGTACTTCTGGTATAATGAATTCAAACGTGGACGTATGTACCTACATATTCATCTCGAAGACGATTCACGCGAAGGTCGGCCGGCGTCAGCGGTAACAAAAACTAACATACAGTTCCGTTTTTACCATAAGGGCACACGTGGCCCGTCCCCAGGGCCCCCGGCATCACGGGGGCCCTGGGGACGGATTTAACCAAATAAACTTTGAGGATATAATAGAAGATTTTTCAGAACAGAAATCCCGAAAGAAACCATTATTGTGACCAATTCAAACCAGCATTTTATTTAATAACGTGCCTACCTACGTAACGTCTATTTCTTAAGAATGATATGTATTTGATTTGTAGCAATTAATCATAATAAATATAAAATCATAACAGAAAAAATGTTTTTTATTCTCGTTCACTTTTTTTTACTTTGCAACGAGGCCCCCAATTCTTATGTGTCCAAGGGTCCCGGCATGCCCTAAGACGGCACTGCTAACATAGGTCGCCTGATCTTACATCGTACGGTTCCGGATTCGATTCCCAGCTGGGTCACCATTTTCCGTTGAGTTAAATTAACGGAATTGCATATTCAATTCTGTCGATCGAATGCAATAACAAAACACACACTTGCTTACACACACTTGACACACTTTACATGCGCACATACATAAAAACACATAGGGTTGGTTGTAAAAGATTTTCATGTGATAATAAACCCGCCTATTGTGAAATTTCACAATAAGGAGTAGAAACAAACAAACAAACATTGATGCTGTACAACTTGTTATGAACATTGAACATTGTCATGAGCTAAGTGCAAAATAATTTGCGCGTACACCTGAAAGTACAGAAGCTTTGTCGAGATGGATACCGCTTGAGTTAACGGAAATTCAAAAACGACAGATAAAAAATACGACGGAGGACAATCATTAGCAATAAATTATATCGAACAGGAGACGACAGCTGTGTGTAGTGTTAATAACCTCAAAGAAAGAGTAAATCGGTGGAGTGAGGTTTTTTTTGGAGGATTTGCTGGCTTTTTTGAAGTCAAGACAAGTCGAAGCACTGGTAAAATGATGGTTTTTTTTTAGTAAGATGGGACATTACACGACAATTGCCCTTGAAAACCAAAGAATAGTCACTGTATATGCTACGTTAACATTTGCTCGCCTAGTGTTTTAGAAAAAGTTCGAGAAAAGTGTCCTTTCAATAAAGTGGTCAGCTCGGCGATACTAATGTATTCAACACGTCATCTATCGCTATCAAGAACACAATATCGGTGTTGAGATATCATTGTAATTGCACAAAAATTAATATGTATTAATGTATATATTTAAATAGCATGTATGTATCTATATTATATTACGTGTGTTCGTGTTAAATTTATGTACTAATTATGACCCGACATTTTCTAGGTATATAAAGTCTTATTCTTCTAAAAAATATATGTTTTTGAGTGGAAACGTGTAATTAGACTTGTATTGAAATTTATTACATTTGTGTCTAATTTATTGAATGAGATGTATGGTTCCTAAAAAATATTAAAATAAAAAATAACAATAAATCTAATATGTCACGAATAATTTAATTCATAAAATAAATCGGATATGAACTTAGAGCGAGAGTTCGCGTCCGATGTGCTCGAGCCGCCGTTGACCGAACCGCAGGCTGCTTGACCCTCTCAGGTACCTTCTGAGCTGTTTTTACCAATGTTACATGATATCAAAAACCCTTTGATAGGATCAAGGATATTTTAGAATCGCCTAATAGATAACGTAAATTAAAAACATTATCTCAAGCCGGCCTGGTGAGTGTGGTTAGACATCACTTGGCGCAGATTAACCAAATGGCAGAATGCTATCATACCCAAGACATAGTTAATTGAAGTATCCTGTGTGTTATTATCCGAAGCAAAATCTGTGATTATAATTCCGGCTTCTCATTCATTGGGCGAACAAGAAAACTAAACAGAAGGGTTGAAGTAATACGGATTTGGTTTGGAATAGGCCGGAACGCCAACTATAGGGCCCCACCCCGTCCATGATCTAGCCAAAATTTTGGGTGAACCCAAATCATCAACCTTAGTGGGTCCTATAAGTTTACCGTCTTTGATGCTGTCTGTACACTTGCCGGCAAATAAAACTGGATTCATAGTCTGTAATTCATAACCGTAAGCTACATTGCAGTTCGGATATTTTGTAAATGATTTGGTAGAATCTATTTTGTGGCGAAACAATATCCACGCTTAAGCATACTATTGTCCAAATTTATGACCCAAAAAATAATGAGAAGAGCAGATAGACATAGAAGGGACATGTTTATAGAGCAGAACAAGCAGTTACATTATTTATCACCCACTTCAACTACTTTACACCAGCTACTTGCAGCTCTACTGGTTAATTTGAACGAGAGCCCTAGACCTGACCATAGACTGGAGTATCCCCCTTGTTTCCACGAGGTTAGACATTACAAGACAAGGTAGGGAATGCGTCGAAATTAAAGTGTCACAGCATCCATTTTATATCTTCATTTACATTCAGTTACACCAGACGACCACACAGAGTACACTAACAAAAATTTAAAAATGTAAAACTAAAAATTGAAAAAGCTAACCTAAGTCCCAAATTACCTGATGTATAATTATTATTTCTGATATGATGATTCCTATTTTCCTTGCAATATAATATGGAAACAATACCTATAAGTTGCAATATAATATGGAAACAATACCTATAGGAAACAATACCTATAATATGGAAACAATACCTATAAGTTGACTATTTGACAGTAAATACAAATGGAGCTGCCATGGAATTCACCGACCAGAGTCCTATTGTTATATTTCTGGGGGGTGAGCGTTGGACTCCGGACTAACGACCGGCTGTGGTAGGTTTAGGATAACTGACTTGCCACAAGTGACCTTACCACCCATTCACTCCCCCTTTTAAGCCATAGAATTTGAGATGCGAAAATCGCAGTTTTAGACGTCTTCTTTTCGGGTTGTTTTTACCAGATTTTTTCAGGTTGGTTTGGCGACGCGAAAATGGTCGCTGTGAGTTGAGCCCCATCCGCCCGTTCCTGCCCTCTCGCGGCGGCGGCGGCTCAATGTTTAAGTGAAACGGAATTATGCGCCGATTAGAATGGTACTAAAATCGTCCCCGTCGGACTTCTGAGTTACTCGATGGTTTTATATCGTCAGATAAACGTTACATTAAGAATTTGACGTGTCACCTCTAACGTGAACTTCTAGACATACCTATTCGTGATTTTTTTTGACGTGTCAAAAGAATTAAAATAATAGAATCAAAATTGACGCGGCCAAGTGTATTACACTGTCGAGTCGTATGTCATTTGAAATGGCTCATTAAACTGATTTCGAAACATTTTTCGTACCTCCAGGTTCCATTTTAGAGAAAACATCAAAAACGTAAGTGAAAAAGTAGCGCCCCCACTCATTGAATTGCAAGTCTATGGAAAATTTCTTTGGGATAAAAAAAACACTTACAGACACTTAAAAATTTAATAAATCTATAAACTTGCCTATTATTGAGAAAAATTTTCAAAAAAGTTAACGCATTAGGAATAGAAGAAATTAACGTGTGCATAACTCATATCCAATTTGCTTATTCAAAACATCAATATCAACGATCTTGTAAAAGCTCAAATAATAGACAATGTATACAAATGTTTAATAGCAACAACCCTCTTTTAATAAACTACGGATCCCTCGGCGTGCGAGTCAAATTCGCTCTTGGCCGGTTTATATTCGTTCATCTCACAGAAGAAGTTCACTCTAGCTCGTATTTTATTTTTTACATTACCTACCAAATGGCTACGTGGAGCCTGGGCTATAATGGCCGCTGTGTTTTGGTCGGCCCAGCTCGCGGAGCAACTCCTATTCAGGAGCCTCCCAGAAGAGGGACCGAGGTGTCGCCTGCTACGAGAAACTCGTCCACCCTGGAACGTTATAACCGTATCAGCTACATTCCAGTTAGGAATACCGCTTTAGAGGTAGAGGACCAAGCAAGTGACCTCGGACCTGTGACCAGACGGGGGATCGGAGGAATCTGATCCGCATCTGGTAGTATGGGCGCGAGGAGTCCCTCTGGGTTTGAAAATTCCCAGTGCCTCACGGTTTAGTGTCGGATTCATACGGGCCTAGGTGGAGCTTGGTATGTAGATTTGTATACATCCAAAGTCTCTGCGTTTCGCCTCGGGGTGATAAAACAATAAATTCCGTTAAAACGCTCCGGGGTGGACAGTTTCGCCCGCAGCAGTTGACAATCCACAATGTCCCATCTGAGGGGCTCCAAATGGTACCGTGTAGTTTGGCCTATATGGCCTCTCCTTAAATGGCCGGCTTAACTTGTGGGACAGCTTCTATCCGGGAGCCTCCTCGATGAAGGACCTACTTGGTGAAGCCGAAGTGCGGTGGATCTGGGGACGGAACCTCAGGCGGAGCTGGACGGCTGACGCACAGGGCAGGCTTACTGGACGTGTTGTCAATCGACTGATACCCGGAGAGGTCTGGGAATGTATGTTCCCTAACAGGCAGGGGCAGAAATCAACCTATCGTCGCCTATCCTTAGAAATGACCCGATGGGCACCCGATCTCAGATGGCATTCCGAGTAAAAGACGCCACGGATCTGGATACGGAGCCACGGATCTGGATACGGAGTTACGGAATGCCGCGTTATCACAATAGGTAGAGGTTGCGCAAGCGACTTCAAGCCTGACACCAAATGGGTTGATGGAGAAAACTGTCTAAATTTGGTAGCTAGGGAGTGAGGCCAG
Source organism: Micropterix facetella (assembly GCA_027564375.1). Taxonomy (NCBI): domain Eukaryota; kingdom Metazoa; phylum Arthropoda; class Insecta; order Lepidoptera; family Micropterigidae; genus Micropterix; species Micropterix facetella. The sequence continues at coordinate 5,565 of JAOPUG010141505.1, read as the reverse complement.
ACCGCTGGGTTTAGCTTTGCTTGCCCAGTGTCTCGCTATCATGTTGTTGGTTTCTAGCGGGCCGTGGCGGAGCTTGTTATGTAGATTTGTCTTCGTCTTCAAGTCTCTGTGTTTCATCTCGAGGTAATATATCGAAAAGATCGTTGAAACGCTCCGGGGTGGCCGAGTCCGCCTGTAGCAGTTGACAATCTCAACTGTCCCATCTGAGGAGGACCTAATGGGGTCGTGTAGCTCGGGCCAGATCACCAGCTCTTTATCATTGGCCATCCAGTAGCCTACCCGAAGAAGCACGTGCTAACCCAGTGAACCCGCTGTATGGTGGATCTAGGGGAACACTTCGGGCGGCCCTGGATGGTTGATGTATTGGTTGGGTTGCCAGCCTTGCTCAACTGACGAATAGCCGGGGGAGCCGGATCGCATATGCAGTCTATAGAGCGAGGGTAGACATGTACCTATCAGGTGAAATTATCCGAGTAAATGACGCCTCAGATTCCTGATAATTCAGTACGAATTGACGTTATTCTAAGATAGAGGCAGCGCAAGTGAATTCGAACCTGGAACCGAACGGGTGGATGGAGAAATCAGTCTAAATTTGGTAGTCAGGGGGCGAGCAAGATGTCTTTGCTCAGTGCCTTGCCGTAAGGGTTGGCCTCTGACGGGCAGTGGCGGGGCTGGAATTTTGGATTGTATTGTCTGCTCCTTGGGTTCGTCTCAAGGTGACAAGATGATAAATTACGTTATAACATCCCGGGGCGATGGCGACAGGTTCGCCGGTAGCATGAGACATTTATAAACTGTCCTGTCTCAGGATCTTAATGGGACCGTACAGCTTAAGTTTAATGGACTCTTTGTCTGTGATTAGATTGGCCCAACTCACGGATCATTTCTCATCCGGTAGCCACCTCAAAAAAGGACTTAACCTGCCAGGGCTGCTGTGAATACTGCTTGCGGCTGTAACCTGCAGTAGTTAACAGTTGGGATCGGAAGTACACTTCCAGGGAAACACCTCGGGCAGATCTGGGTGGTTTGTGCATTTTTACCACAGCTTCAAGTAGTGTAAGGCAGGTTGTGCACACCAGCGAATAAATGGGGGAGTCTGGAAGCGTAGCTTCTTATGATGCGAAGATAGATGTTGACCTGATGTCGCCTATCCTTAGAAACGATCCGTTGGTCACCCGATCTCGAGTGAAACTGTCGGGCCACATCAGGTAAAAGCCATGCAGACTTCGAAGTGGCCGCGGAAGACGAAGAAATCCGTTCAAATCTCGGAGTCAAGGGGTGAAGCCGCCAGCTGAGTGGAAATTCCCAGTGCCACGCCTTAAGGCGTTAAACTTCGACGGGCTGATGGCATAGTTGGACATGTGGAACGTCAATGCCCACAAAGTCTTTGCATTTCATCCCACGGGAGAAAGAACGATATCATTATAACTTCCTATGTGACGGGTTCGCCCATTGCATTGACACCTCCAACTGTCCCGTCTGAGTGGTGTCATAATGGTTCGGTGCGGTTTGGGCCATATGGCCACATTTATGTTACCTTTTGGTTGGCCCAACTAGTAAGTTGAGTTCAACTCCTAACCAGTAGTCTCCTCGAAGTGGGGCTTAACCTGGAAAGACCGCTGTGACCATTGTCTTCGGTCTGTAAACTATCAGCCGTTGGCAGTTAAGATCGAAGTGCGGATCTAGGGAAAACGTACTGGGTGGTTGATGCGCTGGACAGTTTCCCGGCCACACGCCAATAACCAGAGGAGTCTGGAAATGTACGTTTCCTATGACAGCAGGAGTTGATGCCACCTATCCTTAGAAACGAACCGTTAGCCAACCGATCCCGAGTGATATTGATAGGCAAAGAACGCCTCTGATCCGCGATAAATTCAAGTTACAAATTACTGCTTACATCAGGTAGAACTCGAATCTGTGACCAGACTGGAGGATAGCGAAATCCATCCAAAATCTGGTAGTCAGGGGGTGAGGCAGCCCGCTGGGTGGCAATTCCCAGTGCCTCGCCGTAAGGTGTTGGACTCTGATGGGTTATTGGAGTTTGAGTGTGGATTGTATTTGTTCAAAAGTCTTTGCATCCCATAAGAGATATACCGATCAATATCGTTATCACTTCCTGGAGTGGCGGGTTCGCCAGTTGCATTGGCAAGTCTCCTCTGTCCTGTGTGGATTGTAATTTAAAATCTTGGTTGTCCTTAGCCAAACCGGCTGACTCCTCAATTCTCTTCAGGTCTAAACGTAATTTTGGGCTAGCTCTAAAATTACTCTCTCTGCTTTATTCTACTACCAAAACTTCAATTCTGGCCAATTCTAAGGATCCGACATTATCGAAGCACATAGTAAGTAGCCGTAGTGAATCGAATGATCTACAAGCCTGCATAGACACAAAGTTTCACAAAAAGTTTCTAGCTGAACTCAGCCAGAATGTCGCTGGGCGTATGGCAGATCAGCGATTTGGACCTAAAGAAGTCCCTCTTGCAAGGAGATTACGACAGCAACAATATGGTTCATGCTGCTGGCATTCAATGCCAGAATGACTGAACAACAGTTGGGGACTTTGGCATTCCTTGTCCTATTCACTGAAAAGTGATGTTGATACCAGAGATGCTGAAATTTTATTGAATTGCCTCTTAGCATGCTGAACTCAGTAACCCAGGAGCTATTCACAGGATAGTTTATATGAGGTCAAACAAAACAAGATAGTTACGGGCGTCCCAGTGACGCTTGGGCAAAAAAACGACAACTTGAGAGACAATATTTTTTAGCTACATATATATGGGAAGGCAAAATTATAAAAGTGTAGATGTACAGAAAGCACTTACCTTGCTGCGAGGCTATGTCAAGGAGATTGGCAACATGTGCGGGCGGCGTTGTAGGCCGAGGCGTTTTATCAGCTGATGGGACTGGTGGCGCAGGACGCGGCGGTGGGGCCGTGGAAACTTCCTTCATCCGATTCACTTCCGGAACGGGAGGTCGCATAGGCTGCGGTTTGCTCTTCTCCGCTGACACTATCAGGAAAAGGAATGAAAATGAGATAATTACGTACATACGGGCAAATTAGACACTTTTATTTATTAATTTTTATTTTATTTTATCTATAAAACCAATTGGTAGGGGTTCCTACACTTAGTCGAATAATTTAATTCTTAACATTCTTTTACACGTTACAATAATATAAATATGTAGAAAGTAGATACCTATTCAAAAATTTACATAATTTTATATACGAGTCGATTTATCTCCCATTAAATGTTTACAATAATTACAATAATAATTCTACTTAAGTAGTTATAGAAATAGACCGATTACATTATATAATATTATTTAAATGAAATTATCATGATCAAACATGGTGTTACCGTTGAAGTAAAATAAAGCATATACTATCAAACACATTGAAATTTAATGAAAAGTTAAGAACTCAATTTGAGTTTCATTTTAGGTAATTGAAGGAAGTTAAAGACAGCTACAATGGTATAAGGGATAAAACAGAAATTATCATCAAGAGAAAAAAATACTATGTATCTAGTCATGACATGACAATAAAGTATTTGCAATCACAAAATTAAACTGGGGCAGGCAGAAAACCCAAGGGTTTGTCAAACTTTGGCCCATATGATTATTTTCTTGTATGTATAATATATTAGGATGTTCAGGGTAGTCTAAAACAACTACCTTAACTGAGCATGTAAACCATAAGAGACATTGTGTCACTTGATGCCATCTAGCAGCCGGCCGAGTCAAATTCGTAACGGGGGTATGACATCGCGCCGAGGTCAGGTGGTTCCTCGATTGGCCGATAGAGGGTAATGCGAATAAATAGGCCACACTGAAAGTTTCTGCAACTGGCCACTTGCATTAACCCTTCAAGCTCCGCAGAACCATATATGGTTCCATACTAAACGAAGCGCACAGCCCCGCAGAACCATTTATGGTTCCACAATTCGAGCCAACGTTTAACGAATATTTTTGCTGCTATTTCACTTTACATCATATGATTTTTAGTATGAGCGAAGAGAGCAGAAAATTGCCGTTCGTATTATATCTTCCTCCATTAAATATCCCTCCGTGGCTAAATGCATGTCTATGATTTGACAGTTGGTTTTTTTCCGTCAGCGGCGCGCGAGTACGCTGCAACCGACCTCAAGTTTTTTATTGTTTTCGATGACGTAACAGTAAGTTATTTTGTTGCTATAACAATATTCTTATTCATTTTAGTACATATTACATGAAATGGGTTAGTTGTAGAGTGATTTTCAGTGAAACAAAGTTTGTGTGGGCCGCGGTGCACATCGTAGAAGCGTCTTTGTTTGGTGTTTTATGGATATTTTGGTGGCATATTGTGTTTATTCCTATGATAAAACTGATATTCTATGGTTTACATGTGTAATCAATGAAAAATAGACAATTTTTTGCTCAACAACATAATTTAACCGGAAGCAGCCATTACGTCATATCGAATTTGCGCACGAAAAGGTAGCCATCTTGTTCCGCGGTCACGAAATAGTGTAGTAATTATACAATAAACGCCTACAATATTTTGTTAGATGTTGTTTTACGATGACTTGATAATTTAGTATTGAAATAAAAAATATTATTGTATATGCGCCATATTTATGACCCATTGTCATTCCCATTGTCATATTGCCAGAATGGTATCGCTAACTTTATCATTATTTTGTTTTGGGTTTTGCAAAAGCAAAAGTATTAAAAAATATTTTTTTTTGTTTGTTTCATATGCAATTGAGATGCCAGGGCCTTGGAACGCAGGTGCCCCCCCACCCCCTACCTCAATCATACCTCACGCTACTTGAGGAATCGTCGGAGTCGGAAGGCTGACTGAAGAGAGTGGAAGAAGAATGCAAAGTCTTGTTTGCTTCACTTCATTTATTGGAAACTGTATGCAAATAAATGTTATATATAACATAAAAGACGTTTGTTATACCACACTTTGCTATTGTCTATTGTAAACTGTATCTTTTAAAGCAAAAATGTTATCTAAATTTTGAACCTGTAATTTGTAAACTGTAACTATAAACCAATATGTAATAGTTCCATTTGCTAAAACACAAAAGATGTTTGTTATACGGCCTTTTGCTTGCTATTACCTATTGTAAACTGTATCTTTCAAAGTAAACATGTTATCGAAATTTTGAACCTGTAATTTGTAAACTGTAACTATAAATGGTTCACTAATATGTAATAGTTTCATTTGCTAAAACACAAAAGATGTTATTACGCTTTTTGATATTACCTTTTGAAAACTGTATATTTGAAAGTAAAATTTTGTACTGTTATATTGAAACATTCATTTAAAAAAAAAAAAAAAAGATTTTGAGTTTCTTGCTGGTTTTTCTGAGTTGCCATGTCCTGAACTAGTGGTAGGAAAAAAAATTGACGCATCAGAACGTTCTATATGAATTACGAATATTTTGATTTTTGATGTGAAAAAAAAAAAATTTTTTTTTTATTTTTATTTTAAAGTGAAATCCATAATCAGTCTGATGACTATAAAGGGATTGGTTGTCGGCAGCAAACATTGTGAGGATGGTGGCCAGTGCCACG
>JAOPUG010141119.1:0-12521 GCA_027564375.1 Micropterix facetella | reverse complement strand
CTTGATTGCTGTTGTTAATAAAATAACCCTTCAGTAAATTTAGTTTTTCTCTATTCGATAGATGCATTCTACCCTATGATGTATTGGCACCGCATGTTATTTGCTAAACGTTAAACATAGCATACGTCGCTATTCGCTATGACTAACATGGTATGATGTAATTCAAATGCGTTATCGTTCCGCCGGTATTTTAGACAAAGCGAGAATGAGACTGCGCTCTACTCGCTTGTCATAGAAGTGAGAGAAGTCTATTTCAAGCTGTGAAAATCCCGGATATCGCGTTGCTCTCGGCTGATATGAAAAATCGTGAAAATTAATTGTATTTGATTTAAAGGTATTTAATTAAAGCACCACAACGTCCTCAGTCACGAACATTTCGAGAGAAAGTCGATTTTTATCCAATGACAGCGATGCCACGTCAGCTCATGTGTTTATACCGCATTCAGTGCAATACGCTCCAAACATTAATGATTTCCAATATGGGAAGCGACCGCCTCGACCAATCAGGTAGTTATATTAAGTAGCGATCCGTCCACTGAACGCAGACTCTCTTCAACAGGGCCGATTCTGTGCTGTTATATTTTGACAGTTGTCTGCAATTACATCATACAGATTTGAGTACGTAGCCGATAACGAATAACCGATAGCGAATAACTAAAGCGAAAGACGATACGTCATAGGGCAGATTATCACGTTTTCCCTATTGTTTTTCATTGGTGGGCCAAAATTATGACAATACGTGGCGACAGATGAATAATTATAATCTAAAATGACATCCGTCTTCCATTTCCAAATTATTGTGGTTTAATCGCGTTTAGCTTATAGCAATACACCTGCAAGCAATACTCCACCGCATTTTAATTTTTGTTACAAAATCGATAAAAATGTCACCGCGGTGTTCCATTCGTTCCGGGCGTTGCATAGATTTAATATGAAAATTTAAATGTCCATTTTAGAAACTTGGTCTAAAGTACTCAGAGTACTTTAGACCCAAGATTACTTTGTATGATTTAATACAGATAGGTAACTGAACAGAATAAGACCAACCGTTTAAAAAAAAAATGCGTGTTTCTCAAAAATTGTGGAATTTTCAAAATAAAAATGACGTTTTTCATTTCATCAAAATGGATGTCACAACGCTTTTCAGCATTTTTGTCTATATTTTACCTATAGTTTAGGATTTCCCCATAGTGGCCCCTAGGTAAAACTCAATGTATATTCGTTCGCTACAGCGGCACAGAATAATAAAGAGTCTGAAGAGAACTGGCACTCTAGGACTCTAAGAATTTGGCTTTATCCATAGGCTCTAAGAATTTGGCTATAACTTACTGGAAAGGTAGTTCGAGTCATATCGGACCGTTTATGTACATTTTTTAAAAAACAACGTATACTATTAGCACAACTTTGTATTTAAGACCATTACTCGGGCGAACCGTTACCCCGTGGCGTTTCAACGAACATTATCGCTATATCGCCCCGAGATGAGCGTACGGAATTTGGACAATACATATCCACAATCCAGCGTTGCCTCACCCCTGAGAGTCCATACCAGGGGGCACTGGGAATTTTTAAATCCAGTGGAGTACCCTCGTGCCCTCGCTCCCAAATTTAGACGAATTTCTCCATCCACACGTTTGATCTCGGCGTCGAAGTCACTTGAGCAACCTATACCTATCGTGATAATGCGGCATTCCGTTACTCGGAAATATCGCGGACCCGTGGCATCCTTTACTAAGCTATGTTCACCCGAGATCGGATGGCCATCGGGTCGTTTCTAAGGGTAGGCGAAGACAGATCGACACCTACTCCCGCGCCTTAAGAAGCATTACGCAATTAGACTCTCCCGACTATACGTCAGTTGTGCAAGGCCGGTAATTATTAACAACGTCGACTGCTACTTCATAAACGTCTACTTCCAATTCGGCGAGGCTGCGGATACCTACGTTGCTGGACTCGCCGCGGCCTTCTACGCTCTCCGGAGCCGTCCGTTGTGGTAGCGGGTAATTTTATTGCCCACTCCCCGTTATGGCACCTTGAAGGTCACCTGGACCGCCTGGACAGGGTCGCGAAAGGAAGGGCCAAGGCTGTCGGGGAGTTGATAGCGACCTTCGGGTTGCATATTATCAACTCTCCTGGACAGCCCCGGACCTTGCGCGGCCCCGGCGGCTCCAGCAACGGGGATTTGACCCTGTGCTCCCCGGGCTTCGCCCGGGAGGTGCTAAAATGGACCGTGCTTCGTGCACGGTCCTCGTCTTCCTCCGACCACAGATTAGTGACTTTCGACTTTGGCCGGCGCGTTATTTCGCCGTCACCACAATCTGAGTGGGGTTACCGTACTTAAAACGTGAACTGAGACCGCTTTGGCGAGTCGCTTTATGGGAGGCTCGCCAGGTACCCTCCTCCACATTCTAGCACGGCCGAGGAACTTAGTGTCTCTCTCAACGAAGCCATTACGGCCGGTGAGTCGGTGCTGGATCGGAAGAGGCCCCGCGGGAGCTTCACGGCCCCGTGGTGGTCTCACTAGCTCACCGATCTCCGCAAGTGCTTCCGGCAGGCTTACCGCCGCATGGGGGACGCCCGCAGGGGCTCTCTCCCTCCCGAGTGATTTCTTGTGTCCATCGGATCCGATAGAAGATCCGACAATCCCCACCACGCACAACTGCGGCGGCTTACCGCTGTAGATTTGCGCGTCGCGGTTTTGTCCGATGTTACTGCGGACAAAGTTGGCTAGGTCATCGGCTCGCTATCGCTTAGGAAGGTGCCTGGTATAGACAACCTTACGGCCTTGATCGTGAAGCGGGTCTGGAAATTTGCCAGATGGGAGGTAACCGTCCTGATGCAGAAATACATCGGTGAAGGCCACTTCCCCATCTCCTGGAAAACGGACCTCCTGCGGATGATTCCCAAAGGTAACGACAAGCCCCGCTCGGATTCGAAAGCGTAGAGGCCCATCACGCTCCTTCCCATTTTGGGCAAGGTGTTGTGCGCGATCGGCTTGAGAAGACTGTCTCCTCAAAACGTGCGGCAGTTTGAATTTACAAGAGGGAAGAGCACGGAGGGTGCTATTCCCTTCGCAAAGGACTGGGCCCGGGATTACGATGTCCCGTATGTCGTTGGAGTTTTCCTAGACATCTCCGGCATTTTCGATAACGCTTGGTGGTCGATGATCCTGTGTAAGTTTCGAGTCCGACAGTGCCCGAACAACTTGCTGAAAATGGTAAGAAGCTATTTTTCAGACAGGTCCATTACTTTGAGGTACTGTCCGACCAGCGTGACCAAAACCCCCTCGATGGGGTGTCCGCAATGGTCAGTGCTCGGTCCTAGTCTGTGGAACATTCTCTTTGACGATTTCCTTGGACTATCTTACCCGGAGGGGTGCGTCGTCAGTGCCTATGCCGACGACGCTCCGCCGGTGTGAACAGGTGGGCTTCCATAGCCTATCGGTGGACTCGGAGACGTGCCGAATTGGGGAATTTGTCCACCTTATTCGGGCGGAATCCCTCCGTTTCTGGCAGGAGAGATGGGTCGCCGGGGGCACGGGTCGTCTTACCCATTGCTTCCTCCCGTCGGTTGAAGTAAGGCTGAAAAATGCGGGATTTCTGCGGTTGGACCACCATACCACTCAGTTGGCCGGGGGCACGGGGAGTTCAAAGCCAATTTATTTGATTTTGGACTGTCCGATGATCCCTGGCGCGCGTGTGTGCGTGGTCGTCAAACGGCAGAACAAGTCATCTGGACTTACCCTAAGCTTACGGCTGCACGGGACGAAGTAATGTGTGAGGTTGGCGCGTGTGTCGGGCGTTTACCGCTATGGTACTCTGACCTTGTCGGCTGCGTCGGCTGCAGGCGGAGTTTCCGTGCGTTTCGAGGATTCGCGTTGGGTGTCCCCCTGGGAGGTTTTGAGGCGTTGGGGACCCCTGTAATGCCCTCCCCCCCCCCCCCCCTCGCTGGCGTGATATCGGGGGCAACTACCAGCTGCAGTGCCCGTTTTTGCGTGCGTCCTTCAAACCGCTCCTACGGGCGCGTCTCCTACCTGATGACTTTGGATAGGCCTTCCCCCCATGGCCGCCCCGTGACCCACAATTCTGTGGAGACCTCCCTCACCTTGTTGGAGGACTGTGATCCGCTCTTTTGTAAATGTATTTTCTTTTGTAAATCGCTTGATTGTATATAATATAGGATTAGGAATTTATTATGTTAGCTTGTAAGATTTTTGACATTTGTAAATACTTCAATTAATATATTAGCCTATAAAAACCTACATTAAGACTCATTATGTGTATCATGATTTTAAGCAAATAAATGGGTTACTCGGGGCGGTACGGAGGGGGTGGTCTCTGCGCTCACCCCCCGCGCGTTAACCCTTCTGGTACGCGTGGGGTTGTCGTTGCACGACATCCCGGGTAGACAAGACGACCATAGTTAACTACCCGGGCGGTGGGCAAGGTTTCTGCCCTCGGCTAATCGCCTTTGAGGCCTTTAAAGTATGAGGAGAGTCACTCCGGACGGAATCTGATTGTAACGCAATTTTATAAGTAAATGGTAATATACAAATATATAAATATAAGTAGGTAAGATTTTATCTTGAAAGAAGCGGAAAGATTGTCTCATTTTCATTTTAGTTATTGAAACACCCGTAAACAATACAATAATCAACCTTGATAAATTATATCCTTATTAATCGGTATTTTACTGATAGGTAGAACAAAACACCTGCGCAATTGCCACCAAGTGACGCGGGGAGTGTCTGTTCTGTTCCGTCTTATTGTTAACCTGTGGCCCGGTCTCGCTGAGTTAGTATGTTACTTTTGTATGCGTGGCAATGCCGGATAGCCGCGGCGCTTGATGGTATTATATGGGCCTAACTACAAAATGAATGTTTACGACTGCTAGAAGTACTTTGCGAGATGTTTCATTGATGTGCCTTGTGACGTCTCTGAATTCATCGAAGTGCATATCGGCAGAAATCTGGGGCTTGTATCGCGGTTCCCTGTCCGCACCCCGCCTGTATGGTTCGAAGTTCGAACTACAACCCGCCGTGCTTCTAACCGAATCCATGTAGAAAGTAACCATTTTTTTTCTGTACGGTAATTGTACATGATTCGACTGTATCGAACAGTCATCCTTGATTTTATTCTATCGCTATTATTTGAATTTCTTCACTGCTGGGTGACCCGTTTAATTATGGGAAGTCGAAAAATCACACAATATGGCATACATGGGCAAATAGGATAGTTATTTACTTTTATATTGTCACAGCTCGCCCCACCTCTTATTGACCCTTATCCCTCGCAATTGTGTGAAAGAAACAGTTGCAGCTCAAATCGAAAATTGTGAGCAAAATATTGACAAAACATCTCTCAGAAATCTCTAAATTCTACGTTGTAGTATGTATAAATCAGTTCAGTTTTTTTATATTCTATTGGTTGAAGAGTGTATCTGTTTGGATTGAGGACTCTATAGTTGTGACCTAAAAGTGGCAGTCGAAAATTTTGTCTCTTTTGTTAAATTTTGAAACATTTCTTTACTATATCTAAAATATATTTTCTCTTACTATAGAAACTCAATCGGGATAGATTTATTACTTTGTCTTTTATGATAACACGAAAACGAAGTACCTAATCTATTCGATTAGAAGCTAAAAAAATGCGGACTCCCGAACCCCGTTTTAAAGATGTCCCAAAGTCTCAAGACTGCTTCGGAGACGGCACGGCTGCTAAAAACAGTCATTGGTCCATGTTTCTTTGTTGAGCTGCCGATTATGTTTATGGGTATTTTATTTCATTTAAGAATAAGAACTAATGGAGAATGCTTTGGTAACATATCGAAATTTGGAAGAAATTATCAGGTGGAAGATTTTCTTTTATTTTTCATTGTTGGCTATATGTATGTGCTGCTACAGTCCAACAAAGAGAACATGAACTAGTGCGACTAAAGCATTCCTTAGAAAACTCCTAATTGATAAAAAAATCCAATTAGAATAAATGGGAGGAGCCAATGCAACGGGCGAATCCGCCACCCCAGGAAGTTATAATGATATTGATCGTACAGTCTCCCGTGGGATGAGACCCACAAATCTTTTAGTCAAGCTACGCCAATATCGTATACTATTGTGGGCTAATGTATATTGTTGTGGGCTAATGCTATAAATATAAAAGATATTTTTACATTGCAAAATAGAACGGCGAGACAAATCAGAGGCATTGGACAAAGATAATCATTTAAACCTCTATTCAAAACACTACGTATCCTCAAAGTTTTTGGCATATGTGTTCATTAATGTGAATTCCATAAAAGCAAAAAGAGTTATGTAACGCACGCCAACATGCATTCTCATGATATGAGTAATAAATAAATCCCAATTCGTTCAAATGTCGCACCCTTCAACCTCAGAATTCCAGCGTTGGTACTACTTATTATATAAGCCTCAATTTTTATAATAAATTGCCAGAGCATATAAAAAATATTCAAGATTATGAAAACTTCAGAAAAGAAACTAAGAAGTATTTACTTGAGAAATGCTTATATAACCTTATTGAATGCCAATACATTTAATATATTATAGTTTCTGTAATACATTTAAATTCTTTTGATATTACTTAGTCTCATTTGTGATATGTAAATAGTAATTGATATTAGTTTTATTCTTAAGTGCTTTTTACGCCTTTTAAACTTTATAAATTTTTCTAAATTTTAAATTTTCTAAATTATCTAAAATCTGAATTCATATTTTTTGTTATATTTCTTCAATTAGGTTTTTATAGTTTTTTTTTTGAAATTTTGAATTACAATTTTGTTTGTAGTTTTTAACTAAATGAAAATGTAATTTCTACACCTTGATAGGGTTATTGAAAATAAAGAACTTGAACTTGAACAACCTGTCAGAGTACAACGCCTTACAGCGAGGCACTGGGAATAGCCACGCAGCGGGCAGCCTCATCTCCTGACTACCAGATTTGGACGGATTTCTCAATCCTCCAGTCTGGTCAATGATTCGAATTTACTTGCGCGGTCTCAACCTAATGTAGGTGGTAATTGGTAACTCGAAAGTATCGCTGATCCTAGGCGTCCTTTGCTCGTCAATATCGGATCGGATGGCCAACGGATCGTTTCTAAGGATAGGTGACATCAGGTCAACATCTACCCCCGCTGGAAATCTACGCATCGGAAACGTGCGTTTCCAGACTCTCCTGGGTATTTGCCGATTGAGCAGCGTGGCCGGCAAACTGTCCAGTGCATCAACCACCCAGTACCGCCCAAGGTTTTCCCCCGGATCCGTACTTCGCTCCCAACAGTCAACGGCTGCAGTTTACAGGCCGCCGGCAGTGGTGATAGCGGCTCTTCCAGGTTAAGTACCTCTTCGAGGAGGCTTACCAGATAGGAGCTGAATCGTGAGTTGGGGATCAAATATCACATAAACAAGTCATCAGGCGTAATCTGCACGGAGCCGTTAGGACCAAATAGAAGTTACTGAGATTGACACGACCGCGTTTGTATTTTGCAAACCAGCTATACATTGTCGTTTTTCTTGGTGCTTCATCGCCAAAAGCAGTTTAAAGGCGAGCGAGGCTCTGCTGATCTGTCAAATAACACTTAAAATCGAAGAAAATCATACAGCGAAAAGTTTCACGAGTTAAATCCATCATAATGCAATTTATAGCCATCATGCATCATAATGCAATTTATATCCATATAATAAATCCATCCTACACGCAATTTTTAAAATTACGCCAAAATGAAAAAACAAAAAACAAATGACACATGAAATAAACTTTATTCTACAGCCAAAGTGGTCCATTTTCAAATGTTGTAGATATTTTAAAAAAATGTTTATGGAAGAGGCCAGTTCTGAAAACTCTCAGTGAGTGAATGAGTCTGTTGACAGCATCAGCCGACAGTACCTTACCGTACAATAAGTGCCATTCAACAAGCGAATAAGGCGTATTTATGGCTTCCATTTCATCAAGGACATTTCTTAATTAACCGAAATCGGTTAACATGCAGAAGATAGGTTTGATTTTTGATGTTCAATATGTATTTTTCAACACATTTGGTCACAAATTTGGAACCCTAAAAACCTAGACACCCTATAAACAATATACATATGGAATCATGGAATCCAGAACAAAATTTATTAACGCCCAATCCCTTGGCTTATGACACAATAAATCCGCGGACCGCCGCAACAACGACGATATACAAGGTAAGCAAGAAGTCCCTTGGTAATAGAAAAAATAATGTCTTTTTTATTTGTGCAGATTTTATGTTAATGTTTTTTTTGTTTTATACATAAATATGGGAGATCCGCAACATTACACCATTACTGAACGACACAAATAATCACATTATTTTTCTCCCGGTTCTTTTTCGAAAATACTGCAGTTGCAAGCGTTACGCAATAGAGATTGCTACTGAAGAATACTTCAAGAATTGTCCGCTCGCAAGAGCCGAAAGAGGAAGTCTTGAGTTTCCACTCTTGCGAGCGGACGACAATAATGGAATGTGGCTTCATCAAGACGTGTGCTACGGCTCACCCCACCCTTGGGACAATGAACTTGTTACGGGCACAATGTCCGCATCGTGTCAGAACAAACAACTATGACGTGTGGCCCGTGTGGCCTATTGTAAAAATAAACATATCTGGTTAAAAAAATACACGGCTTAATCTTCAATTTTTGTTTCTATCACTTCGTTTAAAATCGTTATTCCAGTTATGAATCGGACAGCCTCTTTTTGTCCTCCCAGTACTCGTTTTCAGAAGAAAACGGAAATAGAATCGCATTCATGCAACCTTCACAATTGTCCATAGAATCACGTTTTGCTATGTGACGTGCACAATGCATTTTGCTTCTGAATTTGTAATGTCGCATTAGGCGCTGCAATCAGGCCATGTGATACGAGCACTACCATGCAAAATGTCGAAAATTGCCGCGAAATTTTAATGAAATGACGTCATAGCTTATACGTGCGTCATTAAATAATATTACTATTGTTGGCATAGCCATATGGTTGTTAATTAAATATTACCCGCCAGGGTATCGGCTAAATAATAAATACATAATAGGCCAAATTCATTTGCACACGAAAAAGACCTCGACCTTGCAAAGGTCATATAGTTTCATATATTAATAGTAAAATACCAAATTTGCAGTTTCAAAAGATCTGAGCGAGCTGCGCAATGCTCAAAAGGCTTTGACATTTTTGCACATTTTCCGGTTTTTGGCCCGTCCATAGTATTACGTAGGACGGGCCATATAGTCTGATGCATGCTGTGCGTTTGTGCGTTTGTCTATTTGTTAGTCCGTATGTCCGAAGATCTCCCGTGATCCAATCTTAACCAAATTTGGTATGCAGCCTCCCTGTTTGACCCTAAGCACCACCAGGTGGCAGCAAATTCGATCCGAGTCCCACAGGTGTTGCTGCATGCGCATCCTGGTTTGCTTGGCCTGGTGGAGGATCTGACCAATAGGTAGGGCAAACATAGCGTATATGGGTGTTTTCGAAATCGTGGTGACTTTAGCCTTTTTGGGTGCTGCTGCATGTATATCCTGGTTTATTTAGCCTGGGGAGGATCTGACCAATAGGTAGAGCTAGAATAGCGTATATGGGTATTTTTGGAATCGTGATGACGAGACAAGCTTATTGGAATCGATTTTAAGCAATGTTGGATAAGACAGGAATTACCTATCACGAGGGGCCAACGTTGCCGATGTATATCGCTACTTTTCCTGTTATTGTTTTATGTCTTCTAAAGCATGCGTCCTGCAGAAATGGTTATTCTTTCCTTTTCTAAGTAGATTAATTTGCTACAATTTACCAGAGCACCATATGCCCGGAAGTTTTCGAGATACAGCTCTTCGAAAATTGGCAATGTTTTCCAAAAAAGTGCATATTTTCCCAACATACAAAAAACATATTCTTTGAAGATTCGAGGAGCCGCTTGATCTGAGTGATTATGGTGGGTTAATAATATTACCAAATATTGCCAATGTCCGAAGAGCTGTGTCTCGGAAACTTCCGGCGAATGGTACTCTGTTGAATTGTGTAGCAATCTACTTAAAAAAAGAGAGAATACCTTTTTTCTGCAGGACGCACACTTTAGTTAGAAGACAATAGAGCAAAAACCTAAACAAGTGCAAAAATTCGCGGTTTTTTGAGCATTCTGTAGCTTGCACAGATCTTTCAAAGCTGCAAACTTGGTCTCTTACTACACTGGTCTTAACAACTTATAAAGGTCGGATGTATAACTGGGTTACAAGAAATGAAGAGTATAGTGCTTTCTTTGTATATGCAAAAAGTGTTACGCAATCTGCTTCTCTCCATTGATCTAAAAATACATATAGGTATAACGATAGGGGAATTGCCGTTCTGTGAGATGGAATGTATATCGTGAAAAAATAACAAAACAGCACAAACTAACGTGTACTTCTATGATTCAGAAACGGGCGTTGAAACGTTTTTATATCGGGTTTCAGGCATTGATAAAAAGCAAAACAGATTTCTGGAAGATGTTTTATTTGGAAAACGTATTCTAAATTTACGAATTATCAATACATTTCCTTTATTTTGAAATAAAAGATACTTGTAGTATAATTAAATAACTCTATAATATAAATTAATTCCAGGTGTTTGGAAAAGATAATGATTCATTTAGAGAGCATACTAGAACCGGCGGGCTTATAGAGTCGCTTTAGGCGAGCAAACCGAGGATTTCCTTTTTTTTTAATAATTAATTAAATACATACATTCTCATTTTGCGAGCTTTTGTGTTATTTTCATCCTTGCTCTCAGGCCACACTGAAAGTTTCTGGATTTTGATAAAGTAAAACACTTACAAGGTTTATATTGTATTTACTGATTTTCAAAGTATTCTCCCTGACAATTTATACACTTTTTAATTTTTTGAAACCATTGGGAAAAGCGGTTGGCCTAGTCTTCTTTAGGGGTCTCCTCTGTGGCTTCTCGGAACGCTATCACCGCTTCTGGGATCGTGAACCGTATACCTCGAAGGTTATCCTTATTTTTTAAAAGCAAAAATAACTCGCCGCAAGATCCGGACTGTATGGGGGATGCGTCAATAGCTTCGCGTTTGAGAAACTTAAAAACGCCGTTGTTATCTTAGCAAAGTGAGCGTCCTCATCATTGTCATGATGGAGGACTACTCTGCTGCGAGGACACTTTTCACGAACTTTTTCTAAAACATTAGCAAGCAAATTGCCGTACCAATCTGCAGTGACTGTTCCTTAAATTTGGTTTTCAAGTGAAATTGTTGTATAATGTCCCGCCTTGCTAAAAAAAGAAACAACCATCATTTTACTAGTGCTTCGAACTTTCTTGACTTTCGTCGGAAAATCCTGCAAAGGAAAGACACACTCCGCCGATTGGCTCTTTCTTTCAGGTTCGTAACAGTACACCCAGCTTTCGTCTCCTGTTACGATATCATATACTGCTAATGATTGCCCTCCGTCATATTTTATTATCATTTTAGCACACCACTCTACATGCTGTCGTTTTTGAACGTTCGTTAACTCATGCGGTATCCGTTTCAAACAAAGCTTCCAAACTTTCAGGCGTACGTGCAAAATATTTTGCATTTAACTCATGCCAATGTTCAATGTTGTACCAATTTTCTGATATGTATTTTATTTATCCGATTGAATTAGTTGTACAGCATCAACGTTAGTTTCTGTTACCGTTGTCGCTGGCCGGGCTTCGCGCGCATCGTCTTTGAGATGAAAATTTCCACGTTTAAAATTATTATACCAGAAATACACAGAGCAACAGAATGGAGCTTCATAACCAAACGTAATTAAGTCTTTGACAACTTTCTTGTTGACCTGAACCTCACCGAAAATCGTAAAAAATAATACAACGAAAATTTTCTCGGCGTTAGGTAAACACGCAATTTTCAAAATGGCGCTACAAATGAAAAACAAAAAAATAAATGTTTTCTACAGCCAAAGAGTTCCACTTTCAAAAATAGGAATTGCTGTTTTAATATTACATTTGACTCAAGCGGCCAATTCCAGAAACTTGCATTATGACCCACGTTTTACATAAAGCTCTAATCACATGATTATTAGACTGTTTTAAATAAATGGAATTTTAATATAATATTTCATCTATTTTTTGACAATTTTATCTTCGAATTCTCATTTTTGCATAGTTTATCAATTGTATTATGTTTTTGATATAATTGAGGCATTTCTTACGTTGAATGTGATTATTTAATTATTCAAACATTTAATGGATTATATCAAATATGTTTTTTTCTGTAGGTATATGATACTGAACTCCCCGAGGGCAAATTACGTTAGACTCATTATTTGTATGTTCAACCGCAAATTATATTACCGTAATTACCAATAAAGACATTTGAACTTTAATTTAAAAGAACAACTTCAATCTTATCTAACTATTCGTATAACATGTGTTGTTAAAACTTCTGTAACTGGTTATTGCCGTCAAATATATCGAATTTCAAACGTTACAGCTCCCCTCCTGCACCCGCTGCTGCCCCC
>JAOPUG010140631.1:0-12524 GCA_027564375.1 Micropterix facetella | reverse complement strand
TAATTTCGGTTTGAGCATTATACAACAATGACACAATCGCTTTTCTGAGTACCCAATTTTTAAACGCGCTCGGACACCAAGCTGCCAATTTTCATAATTAATAACAGCGATCATTGACTTTACTGAACAACATCAGATTTTTATGGATATACATTCAAGTTCAAGTTCAAGTACAAGCTCTTTATTTTCAATAACCCTATATAGGTGTAGAAATTACAGTTTCAATTAATGTCAAAACATACAAATAAAATTACAATTCATAATTATACACAAAATTAGAAAAAAAATTACAAAAAATATGAATTCAGAATTTTGGCTAGTAAACAAAAAAAAAGAAATTTAGAAAAAAATTAAACGTTTAAAAAGGTTTAAAAGCATCCAAAGAGAGTTCCAGTTGAAAATACTACAATTGTTAAGAATAAAACTTATAACAATTATTACAATTTAATATCACAAATGAGACTAAATACGATCAAAAGGATTTAAATATATTACAGAATATATAATATATTAAATGTATCAGAATTCATTAATATCATATTAGCATTTCTCAAGTAAATATTCCTTAGTGTCATAATTTTGAATGCTTTTTATATTTTCTGGACATTTATTATAGAAATTGAGGCTTATATAATGATTAGTACGATGACATTCTGATGGATGTGACATTCGAACGAATTAGGATTTATTCCTCGTATCATGGGAATGTTGGCGTGCGTTACATAACTATTTATGCTTTTATGGATTTAACATAAACATTCATGAATATGTATGCCAAAAACTGTGAAGATGTGTAGTGTTATGAGAAGAGGTTTACATGATTCACTTTGCTCTATGCTTCTGATTTGCCTCACTGTTCTTTTTTGCAGTATAAAAATATATTTTGTATTTACAGAATTAGCCCACAATAATATATTATATCTTAAATGAGCCTTTGCTAATGCACAGTATGTTCCAATAACTTCTTTTTCTTTCATAATGTTCCTGATTTTGGATATAGCGTAGCAGGGATAAGAACGCCGACGTAGAGGTTTACCCTGACAACCGAGGATAAAGCTCTGACGACTTACCATCGGTTCCTGATCGTAATGTTAATTTTTGAGAAAACCTCTATTCTTCTTCTTGGAGTACCTTGTCTGATAACGGGGGTATAGAACAGTGACTGTAATTCTTACCTCTGTAGAATAGAAGGCAGTCCATAGGATTTTAGATTTTGCAGCTATTATTTTAACAGTAAATATATCATGGTGGCTTTACTGTACCTTCCACACCGCTGTTACAACATGGTGATCATGGACTTCATTGCCCCGATCTATGTCCAGTCCAGAACGAAAAATCCAGCTATTTAGTCAGCATCCCGCTTCTAGCCGGTATTGAGAAGCATGCTGCCACTTCCCAAGATAGCTTTTAGTGAGCTTTTAGTGACTAAAGGCCATCACCCTGCCACAGGGTGCTTCTCCATACTGAGTCTTAATGGTTCCGTTCAACTTCTATCTGGACGCCACTTCAAAGGGGGGACTTAACCTGGTGAAGCCGAAATGCAGATCTGGGCGAAACTTCGAGCTGACCTAGGCGGTTATTGCACTGGCCAGCTTGCTCACCATGATGCTCAATCGGCAAATAACCAGGGGAGTCTAAAAACATACGTTCTATATGACTGCGAGGGTAGATGTTGAGCTAATGTCGTCTATCCTTAGAAACGATCCATTGGCAATCCGATCCCGGCTGCGTATAACGGACAAAGGACACCTCACATCCGCGATAAATTAGTCACGAATTGCCGCTTACATCAGGTAGAAACTGCGCAAGAGGGGACCTACAATTCGTGACCGGACTGGAGGATGGACAAATCCGTCCAAATTTGGTGGTAAGGGAGTGAGGACTGCCTACTGGGTGGCACTTTCAAGGCGTAGGACACTTACGGGGGTCGCGTAGTAGGATTTGTGGATTGTATTGGTCCGCAAGTCTTGCATCTCATGCTACGGGAGGAAAGAGATTATTATAATTATAACATCCTGGGTGACGGTTTCAATCGTTGTATTGACTCCACTCAATAGCTCCTCCACACTACTCCGCTGATTTCCGAGGGAGATTGCCTATTAAGACTATAATTTCTTCGAGTTATTGCAAGAAGTCATTATATCTCATCAGTGGCGGCGCTAAACCAAACGTGGACGTCGGCGACATTAACTTTTCGAGGCCTGTTTTATTTCCTAGTCAGAAAGAACTCGTAATTTATTTAAGTGTATAATTGTAGTGTATACGAGTATTATTGCTAATCAAATGATGTCAAAAAATACACAAACAAACATACATTAAAATAGACGAACTTTCAGCATTTAGCCTCACTTATTTTTTTCAAGATTATGTCATAGCTAACACCAGCCGCAATTTAAGCTTCAATTAATAGAACCGATAACGCAGTTAGTCTCTCTTGGCTCATCGTGCTCTCAAGTATGACAATCCATTTAACTTTGAGAAGCGTCTTTCAGCAAAAGCTGTACTTACTGGAACTGTGAGCATGATTCTGATTGTTGTGCATCATTTGGATATACTTCTTCCAAATTATTTTCTAAAATGTACATGGATAAATTTTATTGTTTTGCGTCATTCATAGAGTCTAGTGAATTGGATTTTAAAAGCTGAATTTCTTCATATAGTTCAAAAGGCTGTATGTCGCTATTTTCACCTGACCGAAGTATTGTACTTAACTCATTACAATGCTTGAGAAGGTTCTCTTTTGGTATAGATTTCAAATAATAGATATCATAATTAAAACAAAATCGTTCAAAATATTCATTGAGCGTTTTGAATCGACATTCGGTGTTGACTATGAAAGCATCTACCATTATATTAAAAAAGTTAACTCTGTACTGCACTTCAACAGACTGTATAGATTCATAACCGAACATTCGTTTTTTATTTGCTGTTCTTTTTTTTAAATTGAGTTTCAATTTCTTAACCACTTTTTCTACAAACAATCGAGCTTCTGCAACGGTTTTTCAAATCTTGTTTTACGGAATTCTTTAATCTAGCTACAACATGTAAGTAAAGCATCAATAGTGACTTTCAAGTTAACTTGAACCGATTGCCATAGTTTACTAATATAATTCAAACGTAGTAAAATCTCGTACCACAAGTGTATTGCAACAATAAACTCAAAAGTTAACATTTCGTTCAAGACTGATTCACAATCCTTTAGAATGTCGGAATTATTATTTTTATTTTTCGGGTCATTCACGTATTCGAAAATATCATGAATGTGCAAAAATATCGCTTTTACTGCTCCGATTGTACTCTCCGATCGTATTTCAGACTGATATTTTAATGTCAATTTTAATTTAGTTTTTACAAGAACTCAATGGTTTCTTGACTTTGAAAAGAGCACTTAGATTTTATTATTAAAGCCGAAAAATGTTTTGGCTTTTGTAGAAGAGTTAGCTGCATATATAAAAGGCAAATTCCAATTGTCGTATTTGCACGACGTGAAGAATGCTCCTTGATAAATATGGAGTATTCGGGTTCTGGCACCTTTAATAGTGCCGACCGTATTGGCGCCGCTAGACAATTTTTTTCTTATTCTTGTAATATTGAATTTTTTAAATACTCTCCCGTTGTTTCTGATATGCAATAAATCCAACCAAATGTTCCTCTATAGCTCTATTTCAGGAATCGTAAAATCGAAAATCGTAAAAAATATGGTATTTAAGGATATGCTTTTAAAAATCATAATATGAAACTCCTGAAGCCCTTTTGTCTCGTTTTTATCAGTATTTCTCAGCCTATTAGTCATAAGATATGAAGATTATTAAATAAATATTTTATTCATATGTAACTTTAAACCTCTATCTAACTATTAATATCATATTTTATACCTAGTTGAAACATTTGTATTTATACTTTTTTAATTAACCCCAGGTGGACATGTACCTACCTCTTTTCACGCGTTTGCGGTATAAATAATTTTATCGAAACAGTGCATGCGTTATATAGTAGATAGCTGCTGCTCGCGCGATATATAATTTTAATTTTAACAATGAGTAAATATTTATATATGATTATAACAAAAACAAATATTGAGTCAGTTAGTACTCACTTGAGCTCTTACGAAAAGAAGCAAATGGTAATAGTCATGTTACAAAAAGTTTAAAGTTTTTTTTTTGTTGAAATGTAAAATAATATGTGTAAAATTAAATAAAAATTAGTTTAGATAGTGAGAGTCATGGGGGAGTTTCTTTCTATTATATTTGGCAAAATTATGGTTTTGCTCCAACTCTAGCGCCATCTATACTCACATTTTGGTGGTGCAACTTCGGCGCAAATGCTTTGGTGCGCACGGTGCATGTGCTCCTGATAGCTCCCGGTCGTTGAATGCACAATCCATCCGCATCGGTCTCCATAAAATAAAATCTAACTAAAAGAGACTGTCTATAAACGTGTAGTCTCCTAATACGTACGTTTTGCTATGTTGGCAGAAAGGCGGCTGCCGTAAAATTAACTAACTCGAAATAAAAAAAACGTAAGTCGTACAGACCCGAAAATAAACTAGGCTCTGCGCATTGGCCATAACTATCGATTGCCGAAAGATTTTTCTAAATAAGACGCAATTTACTCGAGTTATTGTGCATAGTAACAAATAACTAACAGGATATCAAGACTTGGCGACTTAGGTGGCCGAAGTAACTGATATGGGCAATCAAACTTCCGCCAATATTTAAATTCGCTCGGTTTCCGTCGCGCCGGTATCAGGCTCTCATGCGACAACGCAAGAATCGTGGGACTCGCGTCACGGCCGCGGGCCGCAGCCATCTCGGCAGATGCTGCAAACAGCATCCTGCTCGGGCGTCAGATTCTAAAACAGAAATATTAAAGAATTTTCGTAAACCGTCTATCGGCTGATATTCTAATCACTTATAAGGATGCTTGTGGCGACACTCGATAGATGGAGAAATTTTAATATTTTTAAACATAGGTTCAAAATACAATGAAATGACCTGTCATAGACTTATACTTCCCTAATACATTCGTATTGTTATTTTGGCAGAGAGGCGGCAGCCGCAAATTGAATTCACTTGAAAATAAAAGAACTGTGGTTCGTACTTACCCCAAAATTAACTGGTCTCTTCGCATTAGCCGTAACTATCGATTGGCTAAAGATTTTTTTTAAATTGGACGTAGATTACTCGAGTTACTGTGCATAGTAACAAACCCTTGCAGAATTGCAAGACTTGGCCCCTTCGGGGGGATGAAATAATAATATATTATGTGATTAATTACTCAATCCACAGCAAGAAATTAAAGTACATTATTAAATGATGTTTACTGGCCGATATCGTACAACTTGCGCTTGGGCGACAATGAATAATTTGGCTTTTATACATGTAGAAGACATTTAAATATACTCATAATGACTTTTAACATGGTTTTACAAAAAAAAAAATACTTACAATCCGACGATTTATTAAATTCGCTGTAAGAAAAAAAAATCAAAGTAGATAGGTATCCCAACGAATCGAAAATTGAAAAATTAGGCGAATTGTAGAAGTTAGTCAGACTGACCAAATTATCCCACTATGGTAATAAGCGGTTTAAAATTACCATAGGAAATTGGAATGGAATGTTATGAATTACAAATTTATTAACATAGCAATTTGGCCGAGCTGGCTAATTAGGCTTATTTCGTTAATTTAGGGTTTGTTTGATTGGTACAAGTTTTTTTTTCATATCTGTTAAGTGCCAGTATGACATTCTTACCAAAACAATCCACCACTCCATCAATTGTCACACTTTACCAAAAGTGGCATCGCCAGTTACCACACGGTGCCTCAACTAGAAGAGACTGCATCAATTACCACACCTTATCAAAAGTGGCATCGCCAGTTATCACACAGATGACCACATGGCGCCTCAACTAGAAGAGATTTTATCAATTGCCACACCTTATCAAAAGTGGCATCGCCAGTTATCGCACAGATGACCACACCACGCCTCAACTAGAAGAGACTTCATCAATTGCCACACCTTATCAAAAGTGGCATCGCCTGTTATCACACCAATGACCACACGACGCCCCACCTGGAACGTGGCGGTCATCACATAGACAACAACACGACGCCTTACCTTCATATCCTAAGTAACACTGGACACCACAATAGATGACCACTCGACATCTCCCTGGACATGAAATCTTAAGACAATAAACCCTTATTGTGACTGATGCCAATAACGGTAATATAAGCCATATATTATAATCATTCTTTCAGTATAGTCACGTTAACGATAATTTAAGATTTATCAATGGTTCGTTTAGACAATAAGTGATATTGAATTATATGTATTATTAACACAGAAACAAAAGACATCTTCGTATATTCAGAATAATTATTTTGCCTAATTATTAATATTGCATAATACATATTATAGGAATTAGAGACCACCCTCAGAAACATGAAAGGAAACGATTAATTAGACTATACATAGAAGTAGATAGCAATTTATGTAATCGTAAGACATAAGACAAAGGACACTCTCTTTGGCCGCTAGACAGTAATTAAATCGAGAATGAAAAATAAGGCAGGGGAGAAATGCTCGCAATGCGTGTGACAATGAAATCTATTGTATAGAATCTATAAAGGATACTCACGCCCTGCTTCGCCAGAAATTTTCATCCCAGTCTCCGAATAGACATTATTTTGGTGGCTGTCCATACGATAGATACATAGGACATTGTACTGCTTTTAGCTCGCGCGTCTATTTCGACTATTCACTTTCATAGGAATTATCACGATTGTAAAATCAAGTTATTAAATTGAAAATTATATTTTTTAACGTCCGCGATCCGCGAAACGTGAAAGAACAGATTTTATAATTTTTTTGCGTGCTAGAGCATTTGTCCATAGAGCCGTAGAGAAGTTTCTATTAAACTGTATAAAGTCTTAAAATATACATACATAACTCAAAATATATCAATCATTGAATTGCTGAGTCGCTTGGTAGTCGATTGGAAACGATTCGCGAATCGTCGCCCATCCCTACATTTCCTGGCTATTACAACTTTATTCCCAATTAGTCGCATAGTTTACACACAAACACACATACACACACACACACGTCCAATCTAGTAGCTGACTGGAAATATCTCCCCGCTTAACAGCGTGGCAGCGGAGACGCATCCATCCTCTCCAAACGGTAAGCGATTTAATTTTTTATTTGATTTTCAAGCGATTTTTGCAAGTCTTTCAACAATAACAGTATCCGAGTCAGCGATCGCTTATTTAGAAAATAACAGCAAACGCAATTCAGCGCCAACAACTAAAATGGCGGAAATTCAAGTTCCTTTTACACAAATACTTTATCATTATTCTTATCGACGTTAAAGCAAGCGACATCGTGGGTAAAACTAAAAAAGAATGCTCGAGCAACAAACGACACGATGCGAGCAACGCATGATGGATGGTGATATAAAGTAAATAAAAAGCTAATAGAAAAACTTGCTGAATCTGTCCTGTCATATACCTCTTGTATACCGACTCTATTTGGACAAGTAATCGAATATTGGTAGGCTTCGCTGATATATCAATGCTGTTGGAAAATATCTAGATTGTTAAAAAAAAACAGTCATTTGAGAGTTTGGCTCGCGCGCCGATTTCAGTTCCTTATTAAAAAAGGCGACTTCATGTTTACCAAATGACTCCTAAATCGGCAACTCCGTGAAATATGTTTATATTAAATTGACTTGCAAAGGAGCTTTTAGAGATCTCTTAATATGCACAATGACAAAACTTCTCACATATTTTCTCTTAAGTTCTTCTAGATTTCTCTCACAAGGTCCTCTCCAATATCCAATTATATAGATAGATCCCATTATTAAGTGAATTTTGTCTTTAAAATATTTTTCCTTTTTTGTATGTACATAGTTTGCTTGATCTTACGTCGTAAGGTTTCGGGTTCGATTCCTGGTTGGGCCATTATTTTATATTGGGATAAAATTAATCAAATTGTTATAAATAAGATAAAACGAATTTACCACATGAAGTTTGTAACACCCGACGTTTCGGCGATGTTGCAACCGCCGTTGTCCAAGGTATATTAAAGTAAAGTCAATAGCCATCCGTTGTTCTGTGGGTAGGCTGCAAACTGTTGCTGTTGCTATGCAGGTTGTAACGGTGGTGGGGTCGCGGGTTCGGCGCGCTCGAATATTGAAAATCTGCCATGCATACAACACCCACTGTATCTTGTATTACGTCCTTACGTTCGGCGATGGGCATTGAGAACATTCTAAGAAGAGGGTTCCACGTAGTAGAGGGTTTGAAAACCTCGTCTCTATTGAAGTTCGGGGTTCTTCTTATTTCAATGGGTTTTCGGATTATGCGGGAAAATTAAATTGTTCTTCGGATAGTACAATGTGATTTTGAAACTACACCCAGTGGTTAGTTCCACTATCCAATATGTATTCGCATTTCGCAGATGTTTCTATCTAAACTGTACTGAATCGTGTGCATATCTCGTGATATTTTCCGGAACAATGTTTCCTAACGACATTATAGACATTTTCCATCTCCCGCGGGAAATGTTTAGTATCGTATAGATCGCGTGCTCGATTTACGAGCGGCGTTTACACTGAATGCAGGTGGCAGGGATGATGGTGTGAGCTGACATGCAAATATCTGGTCGTATGTATGGGCTTCCGGACAGATATTTGAATGCCAGCTAACACCATTATCTCTACCATCTACGTTCAGTAAAAAGTCACTGGTAAGCGAAATCGCCACAGCTCGTGAGTGTGGGCGATCTGCAAACACACGTTGGATAGCGGAACTAACACTGGGTACAGTTTCAAAATCCCATTGTGCTATCCAAAGAACAATTTTACTTTCCCCGCGTGCACCCTGGAAGCCATTGAACTAAGAAGACCCCCGAACTTCAATAGAGACGACGGTTTCAAACTCTCTACTACGTGGAACCCTCTTCTTAATGTTCTCAATGCCCATCGCCGAGCGGACGTAACACAAAATACAGATTTTATCATGAAATTATATTCGAATTCAATGGATTGAATGCTATAAGAAGGCATACACTTAAATACATGTTACACGCATACATACACACACATAAATAATATAGTAGGCTTTGTTGTAGGAAATTGACGCGAAATAATAAATCAGCCAATATTATGAAATATTATAATATAAAGTAACAATGACGACATTTGTGCAGCAGAAGGAATCATTAGGATAGAGTGGAGATTGAAAGTAGGCAGATAGGAGGTAGCAAATAGACATCAATTCAAATAATCGATCAGCGTTGCATGTACTGGAGTATCAAATAGTATCCAGAAAACTAATCATAGATGCGTTCTAGTAGTGTGTATCATACATAGTACTAGAAGTCATATAAGGAATTAATAGCGTTAGACTGATATGGATGAAAAAGAACAATAACATTCAGGAAATGGGGAAGCAGATAGGTTGACAAAGAAAGACTCGATGAGACTCACAATTAAATGTAAGCCTATGCTACCATTTCCAGAGGGACATCTTCGAAACGACTTGGACCTCGGCGAAGAAGAGAGTAAGAAATAGAAGAGCACACAGCGAAGCATGCCATCTTTGTGGACCCGGCATTATTCACAAGAGGAGAGAGGATCACGTGACCTGCGTACAGTATCCGGCGTTAGCTAGCTACAGAACATATACGCAAAAAAGTCTAATTAATTGGTCACATACAAAGGCTTCACATGAATTGCCAAGTATGGGTATCGGGTAACTAATTTACCAACCCCGAATCTTAATCTACCGTCATCATCGGTCTGTCAAGACCTGATGCGACTGATATTATTCGACGGCGATATCGGCCCTTTGGGGAACAATTGTCGTAAAAGCCAAAACGCTACTTTACAGGAGAGGCAAAAAACAAAAAGCACCATGTATTTTTACTTTGTATTTTTTTGTTTTTATTGCTATTTTGATATATCTGTGACATATTTTTATAAGATTTTGAATACTTTTAATTGATATAAATCTGAAATGAGTACATGTTATAGTTTAGGAGTTAGTATGGCTTTTACTACATAAAATTTCATGTTAACTGGTTATTTTTTCCAAAGTAGTATCATGAAATATTGTGACGTTTGTTGTAAAATACATGATGTAATAAAAATAGCCTGCTCTTTGTCTAGTAAAAGACAGGGTTCCGTAGAAAAACGAAATGTTATTGTTGTGATGACTATAAAATAATAAGGTTTCTTTTAGTTAGTACTAATAATCTAGGGCTGATTGTGTAGTAAAAGACAGGGTTCCATAGAAAAACGAGACTTTATTGTTGTAGATGAATACAAAAC
This sequence comes from Micropterix facetella, assembly GCA_027564375.1. Lineage (NCBI taxonomy): Eukaryota > Metazoa > Arthropoda > Insecta > Lepidoptera > Micropterigidae > Micropterix > Micropterix facetella. The sequence goes on along the minus strand of JAOPUG010140631.1, from coordinate 2,185 downwards.
AATTAGGTTTCTCCTCGTTAGTACTTATAATCTAGGAGCAAATGAAATACCGGCCTTCTTGCAGTTGAAATTGAAGTAATATAGTATTTCTCTTTTAAAAAAACTAAAATGTTAGCTTAATAAAATATAATTAACAACAAAAATCTTTTAAAATGATGTGTTGAATGAAGTACTTATAAGTAACGTCAACTGGAGCAATTTTAAAATTAAGTATGGCTTTGATTGGGGCTCTGGAGTATGGCAGATAATATTTTTTATTTGAAATTATTAGTTTTTCTTCAAAGGTACCTTACGTTCCACGTATCATGGTAAATTAATTGGTGTTTAGGAGATTCAGCTAAACATTAGAGCCTTAATCGAATTTATACTAGATTTAAAAGTCAACCCAGTTGACGGCATAGGTACTAGTAACAACTGAGGCCATGGATAAAACACGCACGTCCAGTGTAATCCAGAAATAATATTATCACTAACGCTTTTAAAACATATATCTCATCTCTTATTGCGATATTAAAACCTACTTACTGATAAAACGTATTAAAACCTAGTACAAAACATCAAACTATAGACATAAACGTGACAGACTAATGGGATAGTTAATTTTCTTTGGAACACGTATGGAACACTTTATGGCTAGTAGACATTCAGTCTTGTTAATAATAAATAAGACATTCTCCTCAGGTAGTCCTTTAAATCTGATTAGGCACTCTGAGATTAGATAAATACCGACTTATTTTTAAAATATTATTTTAATTAAAGTCTATGGGTGAATACCTTAGCATATATTTTTCAATCTCTCATTATGTCAACTCATATTCTTATTAGCTTTGGCTATATACATCTTATACTCGTATTACTAGACAAAGGTTAAGCATTAGGAACTCACTTAGGAAATTAATTAAGTCTCAAAGTTATCATTATTATTACCTAAATAAACTACACAATCTCCTCCTCAACCTTCGATGCAATCTCATCGTATTCACCTGTTTCAATGAGTGCGTCACTGATTTTGCAATAATATGGCATTTCCTGAAACTTCCTGTGAGACCTTTCAGAAATTAGTACATTCGAACACAATTTTTTCCAATCCTTATACTTAAATCCAGATTTGGGCAGTTTTTAGAATACTTCGGAACTAAGTTGAAGCTGTTTAACACTTGCTGGTATTATATTTCATGGCTTTCGTCAATCTCTTCTTTCTTTTTTTTGCCCTTCCCTTTGCCTTTCGCTTTTCCCTTTACTTTCTTCTGTACATTTTGGAACAGCTTAACTTTTTTCTCAATGCTTCTTCTTTGATAAAATAATTAATTTCCATTTGCTTCATTTTTTTTAAACATAGCTACTCCAATATCTTTTAATTTTATATTTTTTACTGTCTCTATAGAAAAGGTTTTCGTCGCTAGCTCCTCCTAATCAATGAAGTGGGTGTGCTCCATACAAGTAACTGAATAAGGTCTAGGACCTTTTCTTGCACTTTCAAAATATGAAGGGCACTGTGACGGGCACCACACTATGTTTTTTAACCTCGGCTTTATATGTACATTTATCCAGGTAGCAAGAAGTTTATCTGAACCACTTGAAGATTATTAAGGACATGTAAAACATAATTAAGGACAGATAAAACGACTTTATTTTCATTTTGCCCCATGCACGAATTAAAGTATAAGAGAGTGTTTTTGAACCGTTTTTGCCAAGTTTTTTCAAATGCAAATACAGACAAGATGCTATCTCAATGCAGCTTCGTTTGCCATCATACTTACCCCAGATAAAACAGGAAACATTTTGTGTATTAATCTCATAAATGATGCAATTAAATTCTTTGTATTTCCGGGAATAACATAAAAGAATGCTTTCCCTAAAGGGTGTATTGAAAACTCTTTGTAAGTCAAAACTACAAGTCAGAGTAACAAAATTTTATGAGCTTTGAATCTGCTATACATGGTTTCTTTCTCTTCTAGGTGTATCTAATTATTTTTTTATCATTTCAGTCATTTCATTTCCAAATGTATCTGCCTTACAATTACAAATTACAAATACAAATTATTATTTGCTATACTCCAGAGACCCAATCAAAATCATACTTGATTTTAAAGTTGCTCCAGTTGATGTTACTCAGGTATACGTACTTCATTTATAACATCATTTTTTAAGGATTTAGTTGTTAATTATATTATATTATGGTAAA
>JAOPUG010139759.1:0-12531 GCA_027564375.1 Micropterix facetella | reverse complement strand
ACGAATCGTGGGTAGCCCTGTCGCGCTTTTTGCGTACCGAGCGGTGCGAGGTTTTCGTTCAAGAAATCCTCCGAGACTTTATACTGTTCTTATATCTACTGTGGTGATAGTTTCCGTTTTCCTCTAAAAAAAACGGTGGCGTCCTTAATAGTTATTTTTTTTTTTAATTCGGTTTCGTGCCGGCCGTGTTTTTTTTAATACACGGCCAATTTCATATATAATTCCCGATTATATGATACAGATGTGCAGAAACGTACTGTAGCTCCCGGGTTACATCGTGATCAAGATCAAATTTATTTTCCATAACAAAAAGTATTAATTTTAATGCATACATCACATGTACGTCTAATTTATCAATCAGCTAAAAGCCCAATGAGTAATCAACACTAATTACTACTAATTAGTATAAAATGCGTCGATGATAGTTATGATGACAACGTTGGATTTAGACTATACTCGGTCAAGCTTGTCACACCAAGGCGTTGCAACGAACTTTATCGCTATATCGTCCCGAGATGAAACGTACAGAAGTTGGACAATACATATCCACGATCCAACTACGCCACTCCTCGTCAGAGTCCAACGCTTTAAGGCAAGGCACTGGGAATAGCCACCCAGCGGGCAGCCTCGCCCCCAGACTATCAGATTAGGTAGGATTCCTCCGTCCCCCCGTCTGGTCCCAAGCTCGTAGTCACTTGCGCGACCTCTACCCTGTTGTGGTAACGGTTTTTAACGGTTCCATGTAGCTTAGGCTATGATGGTCGTTATGTAAACTTGGCCGGCTCAGCTCGTGGGGCAGTTCCAATCCGGGATCCCCCTCGAAGAGGGATCAACCTGGTGAACCCGCTGTGCGGTGGGTCATAATGGTTCCGTGTAGACTGGGCTATGATGGCCGTTCGGTTTTGGTCGGCCCAGCTCACGAAGCAACTCCTATTCAGGAGCCTCCACGAAGAGGAACCATCCCGGTGAAACCGCTGTGCGGCGGACCTGGGAACGGGAACTCGGGCTGACCTGGATAGCTGGCACACGGGGCGGGCAAACCGGCCGTGTTGTCACTGACTGATGCTTGAAGGAGTTAGAAGTGTTAGCTTTTTAAGACAGCGGGGGTAAGTAAGTACCTCTAATGCTTATCCATAGATATGATAGTGTGGGCCACCCGACCTCGGGTGATATTTGCCGAGTAAAGGCCGCCCCGTTTCCGCCACATTCCAGTTAGGAATACCGCTTTAGAGGTAGAGGACCGCGACTTCGAACCTGCAACCAGATGGGGGATCGGGGTAATCCGCATCTGGGAGTAAGGGCGTGAGGATACCGCACTAGGTTTGAAAATTCCCAGTGCCTCGCGGTAAGGAGTTGGACTCTTACGGGCCTAGATGGAGCTTGGTATGTACATTTGTCTACGTCCAAAGTCTCTGAGTTTCGCCTCGGGGTGATAAAACGATAAACATCGTTAAAACACTATGGGGTGGACTGGTTCGCCCGTAGCAGGTGACATATCATAATTCTGTGCGGTGGACCATAGTAATTCCGTGTAGTCTGGGCTGACCTGGACAGTTAGCCCACGGGCGGGCAAAACGGCCATGCTGACACTGACTAACCAGGAGGAGTTTAGAAGTGTATGCTATTTTAAGAAATCAGGGGTGAGTAGGTACCTAAAGCTGCCTATCCTTAGAAACGATATGTGGGCCACCCGATCTCGGGTGAAAGTTGCCTAGTAAAGGACGCCCGTATCCGCGATTCCAGTAAGGAATGCCGCTCGCTTGATGTAGAGAACTGAGTAAGCGACGTCGAACCTGTGACCAGACGGGTGATCGGAGGAATCCGACTAAATCTGAGAGTCACGGGGTTAGGCTGTCCTCAGGGTGGTATTTTCCTGAGCCTCGCTGTAAGGTTTTGAACTCTGACGGGCAGTGTTGGAGCTTGGTACGTAGATTGTCTACGTCCTAAGTCTCTGTATTTGCCTCGGGGTGATATATCGATAAAGTTTGCTGAAACGGGCAGTGGTTAAGCTTGGTACGTAGATTTGTCTTCGTCCACCAAGTCTCTGTGATTCACTCCGGGGTGATATAGTGATAAAGTTCGTCGAAACACTACGGGGTGGCCGGGTTCGCCCGTAGCAGTTGACCACCATAATTGGTGTGATAACGCGGCATTCCGTTGCTCGGAAATATCGCAGACCCGTGGCATCCTTTACTTGGAGGGTCACCCGAGATCGGGTGGCAAATAGGTTGTTTCTAAGGATAGGTGACACCAGGTCAGCATCTACCCCTGCGATTTAAGAAGCATCATGCGGCTAGACTCCCCCGGATATTCGTCAGTTGAGCAAGCCCAGTAAAACGACCAGGGCCGCCCGATGTTTTACCCCAGGCCCAACCACAAAACGGGCTTCGCCGGATTAGTCCCTCTTCGGGGAGGCTATCAGATGGGAGTTGAGCCGTGAGTCGGGCCGTCCGGTGTAATAAGATAGTCATATGGCCCGAACAGCACAGCCCAATTAGGCCCCTGGTTATGAGTTGAGATTTGTTAACTATTACGGGCAAACCCGGCCACCCCGAAGCGTTTCAACGATATTTTCGTTAGATCACTCCGGGATGAAACACAGAGACTTGAGGACGAAGACGAATCTACATACCAAGCTCCACCTCACCCCGTAAGAGTCCAACCCATACCGCGAGTCACTGAGAATTTTCAAGCCCAGTGTGGCATCCATCGCGGACTTACTCCCATATATGGTCTGCTTTCTCCGAACACCCGTCTGGTCGCGGGTTCGAAGTCGCTTGCACGGTCTTACCTTAAGTAAGCGGCAATTCTTCAGTGGTATTATCGCAGATCTGAGGCGCCCTTTACTCGGCTTGCCACCCGAGGTCGGGTGGCCTACGTATCATGTCTAAGGGTAGATAGCTTAAGTTGCCTACCTACCCCCGCTGTCTTAGGCCGCATTGCACTTCGAAACTCCCCCGGCTATTCATTGTTGAGAAAAGGCCCGCAGACCGACCAGTGCATCAGACAACCATCCATCTGAAGTTTTCACCGCCGAGTCACCACTTCACCGGGATACTGGGGGTCTGCTCGTGTCACCGCGCAAGTATCCGAGATAGAGAGGGTCCCTCATCAAGAAGGTTGTCAAGCAAATGCCAGCATGCCAACCATCGCTCAGGCATCGAGTGTCGCCCGAAGGCTTCCCCCACATCAGCCTCCATGCACAGCGGGTTCGCTGGTTTCGTCCCTCTTCCAGGACGCTGCCGGATAATTGTTGAGTCGTGAGTCAGGCAGACCGTTATAGAACAGAGTTGGCCATTGAGATCCGAGCTGCATGACTTCATTAGACCCCAGTTATGATTACAGTTGTAGATGTTGATACCAGCGTCTTTTCATTTAGCCTGTTGTAGTATAATTTTATACTCGGGCATGCGTGGGTACGCGGAGCCCCCCAATGCGCCAGGCCCGTAGAATTTGCTACTCTTGCTGCGTCGTTAATGCGGCACTATTTAAGGGGCTGTAATAAATATGCAAATTTATGTATTCATGAAAGGGTAATTCAGTGCGTGATAAAATATTAAAGTCTTGCATGAAGGCATCACCTAAATTGATAGCCATTTAAACATGAGTATTTTCCTGCGGGGCAATGTCATATTAGCATAGTGCAGTTTCATTCATTTTAATAATGTGTCTGGAATGACTTTCGCATCAGTAAGCGAACTGAATTAACCTCTATCTCGGCGAGAATGAGTTACCCCGGGCGAGGCAAACTGTTATTAAGTTCACAGGAGGTTCAACGGCTCTGCGATTGCTTCTTAATATTTCATAAAAGAGGAGCTGTACGAAGTGAAAAGAGTAATATTTTAACGCGATTTCGAGGAGGAGTTACACTTGGAAGTGCATATCCCCGAACAACTCAATGACAGCGCGTGGCGCCTGTAAGTCCTAGTAAATAATTTATATGACTTATGTTTAATTATTTAATTAATTAATTATTAAATTAATTAATTATTAATGATCTACATATAATACTCACGTTTAAATGACGAGCAATATCACCCCGACAGAATGGCGGTTAACACTGTGCAACATTGAACATACACTTCCACATATTCGACGCCGGGCTGCTTTATGCAGAGAATGGACAAAGTACGCTTAAAAACCGAATTTACCACTCCACTCCAACTCAAACTTCCCCAGTGGCAAAAAACGCCTGAACTCCCGAAATCCACCCTGGGAATCAGCCGAATGGCTTCCCACCAGGCAGCTCCTGGTTCGATCCTGGAGCTGCCTGGCAAACAGAATGGCTCAACTGCAGAGTGAACAAACATGGTCTCATCTCATCCATGCATACCCGCCCGCCTGGATTCGACTTGTGCCGGCGCGAATGGGTGACCATAAACCGCATCCGCACAGGCCATGGCAGATGCGCTGTAATATTCCACAGATCGGGCTGGAGAGATTCTTTCGCTTGCGACTGCGGTGATGTCGTTCAGTCAATCTCGCACATTGTGCAGGAGTGCCCCAAATGCTCCTTCGACGGCAGCTACGACGACATTAACCTTGCCACCGACGTCGCACAAAGCTTGACGACATCCCTCGATATAAATATTTATTTAAAAAAAAAAAACGATATAAATATTTAATCGTTTTAAAATAGTAATAAAAACAATAAAATTAAAATTTCATAATTATCGCTCTACATGCCATACGACATGCCATACGACGGCGTATAATCATCGCTACCAACTTTTCTTTGTGCTATTTCCACCGTTTATTCCATTTTTAGCTATAACAATAAAAAAAACTGACTTTTGGGTACAATTTGTATGGCAGGTACCCCAACCGTAGGTCGCACTGACCCGAAAATCAACTGGGCTCTGCGCATTGCCCATAACTAATAATTTTAAAACTGACGTAGGTAGTTTACTCAAGTTATCGTGAATAGTAAATATCCACACATCCAGACAGATAACCACCTTTTTTTTTGGTTGAAATGGACTTTAGGACATGTGAAACGTCGAGATAAGTCTTTTTTGGGTGATTTAATTTCATTTCAGTTTTAGCATAGTTCCAAGATTTAGTTTTACCTTTAGGTGGGCCGAAGTAATATCTAAAGTCTAATTTTACCAATAAAGGTCTTTGCAAGAGGGACAAATACATACATGTAGCATGAACAATAGCAACAATGACTTACAAATTGGTGGCGTTCATCGTGAAAGTAATGAACTGATAAGGGTACAAAAGAAGGAGAAGTAACGACGCTGACACTGACATACAGTTTGAAAAAAACTGCAAATACCTAAATCTGTCAGGCAGGCGATTACATAACGAAATAAACATCGTACAACATGACGAAGTAAAGAGACGAGAGTAAGGACATATAGGGTAACCTTACTATAAAGAATTTTCCAGACAACTGTAACATTGACAATTCATATTCAGATATATTGTTTATAGATTCAAAAGTAACATACAATATGTAATTTGGCTGTAAGAGGTGGTTCAATACCTATATCAACGATGAAAACAAGGTTTGGTTTACCTTATAACGAAATCCCAGCCAGACTATGCACGACGATTAATACCTTCACCGCGACTGACTCGTTTTTCAATGCAAGGGTACAAAAAGTACCTCTGCGCAAATCTCTTTCCGGATCTGCGGTAGACTCTACCTCTTCCATCCTTACCATGGAGATAAATTCTGACCTCATCCGAGAAGAGGACGCCCCTCATTTTTCTATTGTCCAAATTACGTGTTCTCGCGCAAAACGCAGCCATAGTGTGTGTTGGAGTCAATTTGGGTCGATGGGATATTCGGTTGCTCTCGTGCAGTTTTCGTCGCACTATTCATTCGATAAAAGCCACCATGCATACAAAATCGAATTGCTGTTGCAGTTGCTAACCGGTTAGGCGGTGATTGCGTAATGACCTCTTCAAGATGAAATGGTCATCTTGTGCCGTCGTCGCCCGAAATCGTCCAGATCCAGACTTTGTAGTGAACTCACCAGCCTGAGTAAACACCATTTTGACTAAGCCCCTGCGAAGTAGGGCAACAGCTTGAGCCGCTTGAAGTGGTGTAGCGCTCATTTGACCAATTTCTTATACTTCTACTGGATCCACAAGTTCACAGTTCAAATGATATTATAATCATTAATATAATCATATTTATTAATTCCAGAATATTAAAATATGGGAATACGTCAAATTAATTGCAAGCTTTACAAGATAAATTTCTAAAATACTTAATAATCCAATTAGAGACGATAAAACATAAGTAACGTTTATTTAAAAAAAATTGAAACAATGTCTATAATATATAGTAATTATTAAAAATATATATAGTCATAACAAAACATGCACCGTAGTGCAAAGTGAAGATTAAAAATAATATTGCAAAAGTACAAACAAAAATCAAGGAAAGTAATAAATAATCGAAAAAATACAGTCAAAATAGATATACTTAACAATATCAAATGATAACATTAATATTGGTCAGAACATCCATAAAGATAATCATATTTTTTAACTCATTTTGAAACTAGAAACATACGTAGTATAAATGCACCTACAAAGTTAAGCAAAATAAAAATAATAATAAAATACTGTAGGTACAGCGAAAATGTAAAGAAAACATCATACATAATTCAAAAGGAAAATTAACAATAGTTCAAAAAAATTAGAAATAATAGTCAAAGAAGTATAGGTACTGCTTTGTCTTTAGTTAAACTTATAATACCGCTTAGCTATTATTAAATAATTACGCTATTCAGATAGAACACAATTAATGTAATTTTTAATCAATTTTCAATTAATCTTCGAGACAGTCAAAAATACCTACTCAGAGATGTACTAAGTGGATACAGATCAACATGTATATGTAAAATTAAAGATCAAAATGTAGCAACTTCACATAAATAAACTGCACGCAAAACTATATGATTTCTTATCTAGTAAAACCAACACTCTAGGAATTTCATTGCGGATGTAGTAGTAATTTATGAACCTATAATATTTTTCGTTTAGTTACCGGTTTTCGTATTAGTTTAGTTACCAGTATTAACTGCCAATACACTGCCCGCGTAGTCAGAAATCTTAACATCCAAAAAGGTAAGAAACATTTTTATTGATTGTCTAGCGCCGAAACGTTATTTATATTACTCCAGAAACTCAACCTTTCGTCGTCTCATGAATACGTATTATGCTCTTTCCAGAACCTCGATATTTTTGATCTATTTAAAAATTAGTTTGTAATTGAAGTGACAGCCCAAGTTAGAATATTTTAGAAATTCACCACAAATACCCCTTGCACCACACATACATAGAGATCTACCTCTCTTCACACACACTCACTCCCTATCTCACACACACACCCACTTTCGCACTTTCAAGATGGGAGGGGGGGATATTAGAACATAAATAATTATTTTAATATCATCATATTATATCACTTTATCTATATCTACTGTATTTTTGCAAGTATGATTATCTAAATGAATATTGTTTATATTATGTAAATTTTAAAAGTAACATGTACTCAAAGAGTGCTTTTTGGCCGTACATATATGTAGCATCGTATTATCATATCTTTAAGAGCTGTAAGTGTCTCCTTCAATAAAATAAAATTAGTTACCACAGAATTGCTATTTTCTATTATAAAGCTTTCATTAAAAAATGCAGCCGCAATATATCGCCTCATAAAGTTTGTTTGTTTGATAAGCTTTAATGTATATATAAAATTAGGTACAACATGGTGGGCCTATTGCCGAGTGGCAATATCTTTCGACCATACCGCCAAAAGTGCCATTTTAACTGTGCAAACTACGGCGACTGTAATACTGTGGCGTACTATGTGTGCTAGGCGCAAATATGCCATAACGGCGTTATTGCAAAACAAATACGATTGTTTCCCAAAACAAATACGGCTTTATACTTTAAGTTTCAGGGTCGCCCGGTACAAGGCAATTTCCCTCGCGCGTCGGTGTCATAAATTTATAAAGGCACATAGCACGATCGCTCATAAAGTCACGCTCTCGGGTGGATTGGGCCTTTTAACTACGGAAAATGAAACAACTCGATATGATATGAATGATTTACGAGCTACATGCAACTGTTGTTGGGCCATTTAACGATTTTGTTCAAGTTAAAGTTTCCTGTACGAAATAATCAAAGTTTTATTGTCGAAGGAATTTTATAAATGGTCGGTATTTTATATACAAAATATAATCGCTTTGTAATTTATAATGGACTTACAGTTTTTGCAACAAGGGTGTGTGACCTAAAAATAGTTTAATATTGCCTAATGGAAACAAAACACTATTACAATTTTATAATCAATATATGGTATAGTCCGCAGCATTATCAATAAAAGCCTGTCTTCTTCTGGGCATGCTTGCAATGAGGTTTCCAGCATATTCACGACAGAGCGCCATATCTTCCGAATGTGAAAGTAATGCTGCTTCAAAGTGCAGATTCGTTTTTTCACAAGTCTGAACTTCGAGATGGACTTTTTGGATCTGGAGAATTCGCTCGTCAATTCATCGTCATTATTCCATTGTGAGATTTCCACAAGTGCAAAAACTACTGCGATATTTGGGTCGTTATCGTCTCGCCTTTGCGAAGCCACCTTTTCCACAGAAAACCAACATTCGGCAGATCGCAATTAGTATCTGTAGACCTGATACACCTTTCTGGATTGAGATGGTCTATATAAAGGTACAGGCAACCAACACCCCGTTTACAGGAACATCCCCCAAATATGACTTTTTATTCTTATGTTTCATAATACGCTCAATCATTCGGTTGCCTGCTCTCAGACAATCCGTTCTAGTAGATTACCGTACCCAAAAAGCATTTTCCCTTGCTTACTCGAGTCATTTTTGCATATGCTTTTCTAGGAGTAATGGTTTTCGTATAGTAGAACGAAACTTAATCTCCATCTTGATCAAACAACTTCTTATAATACTCCCCTTCTATGCAATGCAAGTTGAGCTTGGATGATCGTTAGACAAGGGGAGAAAGGAAAACGCCTTACTATTGCTTTGTCTTCATTTGCGGTAGTCACTTCAGGTTTTCCTCAGCATATCGTTGACATTATACACAGCTTGAAATCATTGCACCAATTTCCGACCGATGCTTTCTGACTTATTAAAAGAGATGCAGTGGGCGTATAATAGTTTCGGCCCTTTTGCATGCGTGTATTGGAATACGGATTCGAAGCGTTTTATATACTTCGCACTCATTTTGAAAAAAAAAAACACTGGCGTCAACATGTAATAGTCACGCATGCAATTCTGTGTAAACAGTACGCAGTTTAGTGATTCTTATTTCTGCCTGAGCTACAGAAAAATGATTCTGTATTATCGGCCGCAAGCTGTTGTTGCAATACTAAGTGTGTCTACACTTAACGCTATGAACTAATCAGTTGTTAGAGCACCAACGACATTGCTTTTTATTTCGTTTTAATGTGAACTGCGACAGGTTTTCATTCTCAAATTACCTCAGCCCACCCTGAGGGGAGCCAAGTCTTGCAATCCTGGGAGGTTTTGTTACTATGCACGACAACTCGAGTAATCTACGTCCGATTTGAAAAAAAAACTTTCGCCAATCGATAGTTATCTCCAATACGCAGAGACCAGTGATTTTGGGGTAAATACAACCTACGGTTTTTTGTTTCAAGTCAGTTAAGTTTGGGATTGCCGCCTCTCTGCCAAAATAGCAAAATGTATTATTAGGGGACTATGTGCCAATAGGAGTTTTCTTTCATTCTATTTTGAACTCATTTTTAAAACTTTTAATATTTCGCCATGTATTAAGTGTCGCCACAAGGTTCCTTGTAAGTGATTAGAATCGCCGGTAGATGGCGATCGAAAATCTTTAAATATTTTTGTTTTAAAATCTGACAACCTATAGAATATATTCTCCTAATACTGCGGAAGAGTAGTTTCAATGGAAGGAAAATGGCACACCGATAGGCAGACAGACAACAAACACTCCGCTCGCGCCTGTTGTTTTTTAAATTATTTTTTTGTCACAAATAAATGAAATAATATTTAAAAAACGCATAAATAATGAAATAAAACAACCGTATGTACATACAACTTTGAATTTGAAAATTGTTAAGGCAGAAAGAACAAAATCCCTTTATTGATGCGGTAAAATTTAGTTTGAAGTAATATTTTTGTATAATTTGCGTCGCAATTGTTTGTTTTGCAAAGCATTAACTGCGAAAAGATCGGCGGTCCAATCTTGTATTTTGAACCTGTTTTTAAAACTATTTATATTTCGCCATTTATCGAGTGTCGCTTAACTATGCCACAAGCTTCCTTATAATTGATTAGAATTTCAGCCGATACATGACGATCGAAAATTCTTGAATATGTCTGTTTTAGAATCAGAAAACGATCATATTCTCTTACTACTGCGGAAAAGTAATTTTAATGGAATTAAAATGGTACACCGACAGACAGACAGAAAAAAAACACAACACCCACGCCTCGCCGCCGGCGAAAATACAATCACAAAATATCTGTTCGTTGGATACTTAGGGAAAAAATGTATTATCAAACAATCAGAATTTTACGGTTTTTTACAGTTTTACTGCTTAAAATGGAATTAACGGTAGAAATAGCAAAAAGAAAAGTGGTTGGCCATGATGAGATGCGTAAATTGAGGTAAATTTCGCCTGGATTTCATCCATCTGTTTAGATAAAAATAACGAAAGTCAAAATGTAATCATATGGGTCGAAGTTTGACAAACCCTTGGGGTTTCTCCCTGCCAAGTCTTTAATATTGAGTTCATTTAATTTATTAATTTTAAAATAAGTAAGAACAAATATTGCAGAATGTTGCATTACCTAAATTTCGCCTGAGCGGCATCTGTAAACTCTGAGGTCTAACTATGTATCTGGTTGTAGGAATGTTTAATTTTGTAATAGATCTAATTCCATCTATATTCAACTATATTGTGTGTTCGTTATTTTAAGTAAGTAAAGCATTTTTTGAAATTGAACCAAGCGAAACTGAAAGTAATTCCATTTTCCTTTGTCGACGGCTATTGAGGGCTCCCAAAATTTAATTTGAAATCAAAAACTATCGTAGTTGTTAGACTTTATACATAAGACAAAAGGGATGTTACCGCGTGAAGTCACGATGTTACGAGCGAAAAATAAGAACGCTCCGAAAAGATATCAACATGTACTAGAGGATTAATTACAATCCTATCGCCAGAATCATTAGGAAAACTCGAGAAATTATTAACGAGTATGTCACTTCCCTCCCTGGATCTCCACCACATCACTGAACGCACACCCTCTAAAATTACATATCCTACCTTAAATCCACAAGGATAATGACCCATCAGATCGATTGAGTTAAATCGACAACCCCACATTTCCTCTGTGGAATCAATTTCGCTTTGGCCACACTAACGGCAAATGCCATTGATTATTGCGTTAATGGACACTACTACGACCTAACGCGATAATTTTTCAACGGCATTCATAATGCCGCTTGGCGTTAGCTGATAGCTCGAAGGGCGGTATTTTTTGGCAGGTCAAACAGATTTATCGTGATAATATATGATTGTAGTGACCACACCTACGTTTGTCATTGTGCACCGTACGCGCCGACGGAATCACAAATGTTTGTTTCGCGCCCGGATCAACTGTTGTTCGACAATTTTAATAGTCAACGATTGATTTTTTAAAAAATAGTACTATCAAGATTTTTTACTCAATAAGTCTAAAAAAGCGGACTTATCCACCATCTTCTTTTTCTTTGTGTTTGTGTTTTTTTGGACCAGTAATGATAACACATTAATATATTAAAACTTGACACTCATAAAATACAGTGCAGCAGCTTTTGCGTCCATCATGATTTGTTCAACGTTTATCGTTGTTTTTTATGGCAATTATGAGCATTAACGTTGACCGTTAATGCAATTTCCACCGTTTATTCCGTGTCAAACAATAACATTGCAAAAAACTGTTATTATGGGAACAATTTGTATGGCAGATACGCCAACTGTAAGCCGCACCGACCCCAACATTAACTGGGCTCTGCGCATTGGCCATAAGTATCAATTGGCGATTGGGGAAAGAAAATTTTAAAACGAACTTAGTTTGATCGAGTTATCTTGCGATAACACGATCGATATCATCCACACATCCAGGGAGTCACATTTGTTTTTGTTTACTGTATATGGACTCTCTAGGACATTATGATGTGTCGCCTGCTATGGACGAAACCGTCCATCCTGGAGCGTTTTAACGATATTTGTCGTTCTATCACCCCGAGGCGAAACGAGGAGACTTTGGACGTAGACAGATCTAGATACCAAGCTCCACCTAGGCCCGTAAGAGTCCAAATCCTTACCGCGTGGCACTGGAAATTTTCAACCCAGTGGGGATCCTCGCGCCCTTACTCCTAGATGCTGATCAGATTACTCCGATCCCCCGTCTAATCACAGGTTCGCGGTCGCTTGCGCGGTCCTCTACCTCTAAAGCGGTATTCCTAACTGGAATGTGGCGGATACGGGGCGGCCTTTACTCG
>JAOPUG010137845.1:0-12553 GCA_027564375.1 Micropterix facetella | reverse complement strand
CCCCCCCCCCCCCCCCCCCCCCCCCCGCCCCCCCCGGGGCCGGATTACTGTCTATAGATAGTTATAATAAATTATAGTGTGAATTAGGGCATCCGATATGCTGAATAGAGAAGGTAATTAAGTAACTAAGGATTATAAGAAGGGAAAAGAAATAATGTACACACGTAAGTTTTTATTTTACTCCTAAATGAACTATGAATGAATAGTACATAATAGTGCATAACACAGAATTAAATTGCAGTTTCCTGTGTTTTTTCTTTGCAAATCTCTCAATTATCTTCTCGTTATCTACAGGAATATCAAAATGAATATACAGGAGCGCTAACCTCGTTAACCTGTCCTCTACCATCGTGAATCGTAGCCAGGTTTTTAGTCGCCTCCGAGTAGAAAAACTTCTTTCGGCAGTCGCCACACTTCCGGGCAAGGAGGCCATAATAAGGATGAGGCGATCTATGTCAGGGTAGATCAATTCGCTGCACAGATCTAAAACATCTAGTTTTTTTTGACTCGGAGTAAGCGGGATTATTCCTCTTTTCTCACCTAAAACATTCTTTCCAGATTTTGTATTTCCCCAGAACTCTTGCTGCATGAAATCCTAGAAGACTTATGCTCTCTAACAAGATCTGCTACTACATTTGAATGATCACTATCATCCTTTATTATTACCGATGATATTATAATGTTTAAATTAAAAACCTTTAAGTTTTCAGGTGGCAGTCAATTTTTGAGGTCGTTTATGACATTGTCCAGTAGCAGGATAAAAACTGCCAACCGATAATATGCTTCAGCGCTATCAGAGTCCCCAATTCAGTAGCTATACTTGAGGTTTCAGCAAAAAGCTTTGTAAACTGAGTATCACCAGCACATCTGAACTTTTCTAGAACTCTGGACTTTTCTAGGCTCTCTGTAAATCCAATTAGGGAGATCGTAGAAACAAGCTTAGAGGGCGTATTATCGAGAGCATTTTGCTGAGACATATCATTGCAATTAAGAATTCACCATCACTAAATGACCGTATAAGCGAATATGTATCAGATGATGTTTTACGGTCCCGCCGATTTGTAATTTCTTGAAGTGCCCTGATAATATTTGGACATGACTTCCGAAACTACATAATACCATCATGCCTCTCGTCCAATCGAGTCTTACATGATCCTGAGAAAGTTTATTCCATATGTCGTTTGAAAACACTCATTCTCTTAGGGGAAGCCCTAGCAAAATTTATTACTGACTTCATAGTTGTAATAGCATTTCTTGATGGAATAACCTTGAAGCTCTGGCCAAAGAATTATTCAACGAATGGTTTATGCATGGGCATATTTTGGCATTTGGACAACATTTTATTATTTCTTTAACTGCACCAGGAACATCCGATGTCGTTACGGAGCAGTTATCCGTGCCTACTCCAACGCAGTTCTTTAAAGGAAGATCATTTTTTTAAGGAGATCTATTACGATATGTCCCAATGCTGTGCCAGTCAAACATCGTTCTCTTTCCAGGATGTCTTCCTCGCTTATTGAATGGTAGGCATCAACAAATTTCACGAAATCCTCCCTTATTTTTCCTTCATGAAGTTTTGTCAGCTTTGGTAAATCAAACTTTTTTTCAAAGTGTTATCGTCATTCAAGAATCTTGCCCGCTTTTTGTCAACATTTTTTTTTCAAGCCTTGTTGGGGGGCGGTCGCCCCCTCCGCCCCCCCCCCTCCCATATATCCGCTCCTGATGTGCTGGTTTCCAATCCATTAAGCAAGGTAGATTCGTATCAAATTTAATTTCTCTAAAGACGATTTTAATAAATATAAATCTGAATTACGAAATGTGGGCTGCTGTAATATCTTGGATATAACGGATATTAACGACTCAGCCCATATTTTCTATGAAACTCTGGAAGATAATCTGCAAAATTTTCCATGTTAAGAAATATACAAATAACATACACCCCATATGGTTCTCGTTGTTGCTAATTCAGCTTCTAAAAGAATGAAAAATAAATTTAGGCTCAAGTTCAAAAAATATGGCAACCCTCGAGATAGGGATACATTCTCATGGCTTCGATCGAGGGCAATACACTTTTAAAAAACTGTTACAGGACATACTTAAATTCCGTGGAAGAATCGTTGTCAGAAAATTTAAAGTCCTTTTGGTATTTTGTGAAGAGTAAAAATAAGCAAAACGACGTCATTCCCAATAGCATGCACATAAACTCCAAAACGGCATCAAATGGTGAGGATATGTGACTTATTTGCTGAGTATTTCAAGTATGTCTATAACGCCTCGTCCTCTGCAAATACTTCAACTGCTCAATTTGAGTAGAGCAACTACTGCTTGAGTACGATTAACATTGATGTAAGTAAAGTTTCCTCCAGTCTAAAGAACTTAGATACCAGCAAAGGTCCTGGGCCTGACTGTATTCCTCCTTATTTCATTCAAAAATGTTCAAGTGAACTCATTATTCCTAACATATTTTTTACATAAAGTCACTCACAGATGGTGTCTTTCCCGACATCTGGAAGCGTTCTAACATCATACCAATACACAAATCAGGTGATAAATCATATGTAAAGAACTTTAGATCAATTAGTATTATAACCACGCTTGGTAAGATATCGGAGTCCATTGCTTATAAATATATGTTTAATTATTTTTAAAGTCGTTTCCCCTCAGCAAAATGAATTTGTTCTAAAGAGATCTATCGGTACCAACCGACTGCACTATGTGGACTACTAAAATAATGCATTTAACCATCGCAAACAGGTTGACTTGATATATACAGATTTTCAAAAGCTTTCGATAAGGTAGATCATTCCATCCTCATAAGTAAGATTGGCGAGATAGGCATCCACGGAGACTTACTGCTAGTTATTAAGTGGTTTGAGTCATCTGCAATCAAGGTCACGTCTGGAGTTCCCCAAGAATATAATATTGGTCCTCTTTTATTTTTAATATTCATCAATGACCTCCCAAATATATTAAATTTTATTTTTTTGTTATATGCCGATAAATTTTTAAAAATCACTAAAATAAATTATAAAAATGATTGGCTATACAATTCAGATCGAAAAGTATGGCCTTAAATATAGATCAATGTTACTCTATCACATTTTCTAGAAATCTCAACAAAATTAAATTTAACTATAATATAAGTGGTAGATCGTTAAAAAATTGTGGACAATATTCGCGATTTGGGAGTCTTGTTTAATTCTGACCTTATATTTAAGACATATAGGAAATATTGTAGGGAAAGTAAGTAAAATGTTAGGATTTATAACGAGAATTACGAAGCCATTAAAAAAAAGACACAGAGTATAATGCTACTCTATATAGTATAGTGCGCTCCCATTTAGAATTTGGTTCGTTAATATGGATCCTTATTTTGTAACATATTCGGATAGAATTGAATCTGTCTAAAAGATTTTTTTGAAAATACTTACTATCCGGTGAGGTCTTAAACATCAGCTCACAGACTATGAATTGAGACTTCAGAAATTCGACATTGTACAACTCAGCGAACGCAGAAAATGATCACCTTAGTATTCCTTCACAATCGATACATAATATGGTCGACGTTTGCTGTTTTCACAAGGTTCGTTTAATGTTTTGCCGAGAAATTTGAGGACTCCAGACCTCTTTCGACTGATGTTAGCAAACAACAATAAAAGATATTATAATGTCATCCCTCGAATATGTCGTCTCTATAACAACCTTCACAAGGCCAATCGTAACGAAAAATTTAATAAATGCCTTCAGCAATTCAAACAAAATGTTCTTAAACTTTTAAAAAACAATAGATTTTTCTTTTTTCCCTTTTAGTTCTAAATATGTCGTCACATTTTCTTCTTTCTTTTTTACTTTCTTCTCTTCTCTTTTCTGTATTTAATAATAAATAATTATTAAAACATATTCTACCTATGTCATAAATATGTAAGTTGTATATTGTTATTATCGAAGCATTGTCAAAATTATATACATTTAATCATTATATAACTAGCAAGTAATGTCAATGTTATGTTTGAATATCAATAAAAAAAAATAATAATAAATGCCCCAGTAGCCAATATCGAAGGAAATACTGCGAAAAGAAATGTATTCAGCAATATTTTTAAAGAAAAACGTTTGCGGTCGGTGGACCCCCGTCAGGAACGAAGTTCCTTATGCTTTTACAAATATAAACACGTTTATACAATTGCGACGCAGCCGCCTCACGGGCCCCTCTTAACGATTTTTCGTTAGTGGTCGATTTCTAATAGACGACTCCCCATAAGCTGTGACCTTCGTTCCAAAAAAATTAAATACATAAAATCAACATTCTTCATTTTTTTTCGAACAACTCTAGAGTAGTTTTTTGACCTCTTTCAAATGTTGAATTTGAAGGAGGTGCAGGTGCTCCTGTTGAGCTAATGCAGCTTCAAAAAGTTGCCGCTTCTTCGAACTCTCCATCTATCTCGAGCGTCTTTTCTAAAAAATCCTAGGACACCTGAAACGACAGAACGGATTTTAAGATAAACAGACGAAATTATGTAAATAAATAACAATAAAATCTCCCACATAGGAAGAACGAACAGTGGAGTTGTTCTGAGCGACTGGATATGTGGAATGGTTAAAAGCTTACGCACACTTCGCTGTGTTCATACCAAGGACTGAACTTTGCTTCTCTTAACATTTACATACATTTTGTAAGAACTATGATACACCGAACCGCCTTGAATCCAACATATATCTATGCAGCACGATCCATTGCAGCCCATTGTCGTTGTACAATTGTCGTCCTCTGGGATAGCGAGTGGAGAGAGGGTAATAAATTGAACAAATACGTGCTTTTTTTCCAACGAGCAGTACACGACTCCAAACGCAAGTTGACCGCCGATGGCGTGGGGACAGATTTAGTATCCTGCCACCTGCTACGGGCGACCCCATCCACCCCGGAGCGTTTCAGCGAACTTTATCGCTATATCAGCCGAAACACAGAGACTTGGGGACGTAGACAATCTACATACCAAGCTCCACCACTGCCCATCAGAGGCCAACACCTTACGGCGAAGCACAGGTACGTACTACCCTGCGAGCAGCCTCACCACCTGACTCCCAGATTTAGTCGGATTACTCCGACCACCCGTCTGGTTGCAGGTCGAGGTCACTTGCGCGGTCCTCTACCTCAAGCGAGCGGCATTCCATACTGGCATATCGCTGGTACGGGGCATCCTTAGCTCGGCAACTACCACCCGAGATCGGGTGGCCCACGTTTCTAAGGATAAGCAACTTGAGGTACCTGCTTACCACCACTTTCTTAAGAAGCATACACTTCTAAACTCCTCCGGGTATTGGTCAGTGACAACACGGCCGGTTTACCCGATACATGCGCCAGCTGTCTAGGTCAGCCCGAGTTTCCATCCCCGGATCCACCGCACAGCGGGTTCACCAGGTTGGTCCCTCTTCGAGGAGGCTCCCGGATAGGGGCTGCCCCGCGAGCTGAGCCGACCAATTTGACATATAACTGCCATCATAGCCCAGACTACACGGAACCTTATGATCCATGGCGTGGGGGCAAGCTGGTCGCGCATTTCACACTCGCTCGTCTCACGGGGAGTGAGGATGACCGCCGACGGCGTGGGTAGAAGTCGACCGTTGCGGCCGCGCATTGCTCTCTCTCTCTCGGAGTCAGGTTCGGATGTGTGAGAGGCGCCGGCTCGATTAAATCCCAGTCAAAGGCCTCTCGGTGCAACGAGCGCATACAGCCCACACCTTCTTGTGAGCGCACCAGCGAGCATACTGGTGAGAAGTTATGTGACGCTGACCGCTGACTTCTCCCAGATTCCGTCGCTGGAGCCATTTAAACGACCGCGACGGTCGTTCCTTCTTGCAAACGTATTTTAAATCTTAATACCTATGTCAAAATATTTTTTTTTGTATTTTTATTACTGATATTGTCAGGTGGTCATGAGCGATTGGAAATATCATCTTAATCAGAGCCACATCGACAGTGGCGGATGCTCGAATGTATCTTTATTGTAGTGATTAATTATTGTCGACCTACATATAAAAACTATAATTATAATTACTGAACTGAAACATTATCCAATATATAGGTTATGCATATCTGTTATTAGAGGCAGGAACAACTTCGAATAAGCCGTCGCTATCGAGTTCGTTGCGCTTGACAACAAACTCTTGGGGCAGCATCTCGTACAGTTTTAAATCTTCGTCGGTTGGAGGTGGCGCTGGAGGTCCTCCACCGGTGGTGCACGCCAAATCCAGCCGTTTGCGCGTTGCCACTTTCATAGTTTTAAACTGCACTTGTAGCTGCGGGAGAGTGCGCTTCGTATCGCTCATTGTATTGAAACTGAAAATATACCGAATTTCTTTAGCAAACTGCAGTTCCGGTATAACATTGAGGCGCTAAACGCCCATATCGTTGGTTGCTACAATACCTCGATAACAAATTGGCCCACGCTTGTTTCTTCAGCGTATTGTTGTTAGCGTTACAAGACTTGTCATTTAATACTTGGCGCACCGACAGCTCCATGAAGACTCTCTGAAAAGAAACATAGAATTAAAATGAAATTGAAAATAAGGCCGTAGGTACGCAACGCACTATAATTCACTCCGATAAAGAGCCAAATACTTACCCTTTCCGTAACATTCCAATTTGAGGTACGTCCTCTCTTGCTTTTCGCCTCATTTTGCATATTGTAATTATTATCGATGGGTCAAAAAATGTTTAAACTGCGCAACGCGACACTGTAAAGGTTATGACGAATTAGGTTATGTCGCAGAGATGGCAAGAATGACAGCTCGAGTGACGCCAAGTTGACAACATAACTAACCGAATTTGTCTGAGTTACTATATGGAAAAAATATATTTGAGTTAATCCGTGGACTAACTAGTCTAGTTTAAAACATTTTTATTATTACCATTCCGCGATTACCCGAATGAAGATTTAGTGCGCGGACTTACTATTCCGAGGTTAGTATGCGGATTAGTAAATTCTAATTAATAACACTGTAAACGTTTAAATTCAGCTTTAAGCGAATCTGATCCTTCTCGGGCGATGATTTTTAGGTGGTTTAACGAATTTAAAAGGGGCATAAGTATCCTTGAAGATGACGACAAAAGTGGATGCTAGCAATGGCAGTCACTGCAGAAAATGCCTGGAATACTGAAATGCTGGCACGACAAGACCCACGAATTACATTTACTTAATGATATAGAGAGAATCTTACACATTAGTTCGGTTAGTGTTCATACCATCTTACAAGAATATCTTGGCGTGAGGAATTTTTGTTGTCGTTGGATACCTCGTGTGCTCTCCGAAGCAGAAAAAGGAGCTCGTTTGGATTGGTGTCAAGAAATTCGACTATGTTTCGAAAATGAGACATCAAGACGTGTTTCTGAAATCATTACTGGTGACGAAACGTGGGTATATCAGTATAACTCGGAAATCAGGAAGCGATCGTGGGTATGGGTGTTTTTAGATGGTCTGTTGACAACAAAAATTTCAACAGTTTGCCAACATTGGCAAAAAATGGTGGCAAGTTTTTCCAAGGAGTGGCCATCTTGCGACGTTAATGGCATACAATTGTAGATCAGTCAACTCAGAATGGTACGCAACAGCCGCATTGCCAAAAGTTTTCAAACCTTTGCAGGAGAGACGACCAAAGAATGGGCTTAGAGGAAGCATGCTGCACCACGACAACGCGTCTTCACACACTTCCCTCGGAACAGAGGCGTTTATTCAAGAATGTAATACTGAAATCCTGACTTATCCGCATTACAACTCCGATTAGCTCCCTTTCACTTCTTTTTCTTCCCACTTTTGTCAAGGATAAAAGCGATGGCTGCCTACAAATCAGCCATCTCTGACCTGTCGGAAGAAGACTGGAATTAATGATTCTAAATCTGGTTTATGCAGATAGAAATTGCATAGAGGATAATGGAGAATAATTTTTAAGCTGTATACATTAGAAAAACAATATAGTGGATTACATACATAGATTATCGATACTTCGGGCGAACGCACCAACTTAGGATGTTATAATTATCTTATCGTATTGTTACCTTGATATTAGTCGTAAAGACTTTGGAAAATAACATCCTCTGATCTAGCTACGCCACTACCCAGCAGATGCCTGCCTAAAACAGTGAAGGCACTGGAAGCCAGTGCATGAGGCTCCGGGCAACTCTCACTCGCGGGAATGTCAAAACAAAACTGTCTAGAAAAATCGACAATTGACCGATGTGGCGACGGCTCGGTTAGTCTAATTCAACTCCTATGCTGTTATGGGGTAGGGCTACTGATGTTGAAACCATGTTCGCATTCAAAAAGGGCTATTCGTTCGATATTATAGACTAGGTTCTAGAAAAATATTAAAAGATCGTTTTAAAGAAATTAATATCCTCATCGTTGTTTGTCACTGAAATCTAAAACTGTTCATCAAATAAAATAAAATAAATTGAATTTACAGTGTGTAGTTTGTAACACTTGACGTTTTGGCGATGTTGCAATCCCTGTTGTCTAGGGTAGACTAAAGTGCTGTCAATTGTCATACTTTGTTTTGTGGATAGGCGGCAAACTTCTACTGTTACTACGCAGATTATAACTGTAGTTGGGCCGCGGGTTCGGCGTGTAAATTTGAAAAATCCGCCGGGCACACAATACTCGCTGTATCTTGTGTTATGTTCTTGCGCTCGGCGATGGGCATTGAGAACCTTTTAAGAAGAGGGTGCCACATTTCAAAATTCTCACGCGCCGAACCCGCTCTCCACCACCGTTATAATATGCGTAGTAACAGCAGCAGTTTATCTCCTACCCGTAGAAAAACCGATAATAATTGACAGCACTTTAGTCTACCCTGAACAACGGCGGTTGCAATGATAAATTCATGTGATAAATTCGTTTTGTTTTATTTTGTTTGTAGTATCAAACAACCGCAAAAAGTAACCATCAAAGTAAGTAACTGTGAAGAAGCTGTAGTGGATAACACCAGGTCAGAACCTAATATTCGAAAATAATGCTAATTTGCGACTTTTCCATGATACGAAAATATCCGATCAATAGTTAACGACAAAAATACAAATATAGAACTGTTTTTGAAAACAGAGTAACATGTCTCTGAATTTAAATTAAATTTAATTTAGAATTCTAACTCCAACCAAAATTATTCAAGTATAAATTGGTGAGTGTGAAAAATGGCAATTACATACTTAGAGACCTATTGCATGTTGAAGATTAAAAAATATAGTCCCATTTACAGTTAATAGAAAATTAACAAAAACACTATTAGCAAAAGATACACACAATCTCCAGAAAAATAGGTCATTTGTCAATCCAATTTTCAATTTTCTGAAGCTTGCTGTAAGTAGATAATATAGGAAGCTAAGCATCACTTAGCTTTGTTGATTACTCAAGCGGATCGGAGCTTAGAAGATATATTGGATCCGATATTCGGCAATTAATACAGCTTAAAATGTTGCAGATAAGCCACTGGAGACGATTCGTTAGGCGTGGTGTTTTCCTGTTCCAACGCTAATAACAAATATCCCTCATTTCCGCTTCGCTAGAGCGATAGCGATAGTGTCAGAATTAGAAACTATTATTAAAATGTTTGGCGATTTTCGGTAGTTTTATTTATTTATTTTGTTACCAGAAACATAAATCATTATACAGTTTTCTATTTTCCTATTAAGGATTTATCCTACTAATATTATAGATGTGAAGGATTCAACCACGCATAAACGGCTAATGGGTTTGGATGAATTTTAGCACACAAATAGAATATGTTCTGACTTACAATATAGAAGGATGAAAGAAATAGGTGAAATTCTGGTATATGGAAAGTCGAAACTACTAAAGCTATAGACATCAAAATGTACATTTAAGTTACACTTTAGGTAGGTACATTATGACATTCACAGTTTTTTTTATAATTAACCCTTGGGGGGTGAAAGGTTTTCTCCCGGTTTCAACAAAACTGCACCCGGGCAGAGCCGAGTAATTTCCTCTAGTCTAAAATAAAACAACTTAAACAGTAGATAGGAACCTTAAATTTAAAACACTAGAAAATGAATTTTATATCTATGAAAAAATAATACAAAAGGTATATATGAAATTGAAGACTATGGCGGTTGTTTGACATCATAAACAACATAAAACAGATTTACAGCGTAAAGTTAGTAGCAACGGGCATTTGGACGATGTTGCAACCGCCATTATTCATGGTAGTGACTAGACAATAGACAACAGCCCTGGATAAAGGCGGTTGCTAGTTGCTACATCGCCGACAAGTCGGGTGCAACAAACTTCATAAGGTAAATCCGTCTTATCTTGTTTATAGAAGGTATATAAGCGAGGTGTCATTATAATTAATTTAAATATATAGACCGCTTTGATCAGTGTCAGGGTTTGTGAAGGTGTGCGTAATGAGGTAAGAGAGTGTTTGTGACAATGAAGATTGCACCCATAAATTGGTTATAATTTATTGAATATTCTATATATACATAAGTATCCTAGGATAAGTATCCTAACTCCATAAGTATCCTAGGAATGAATAAACTGATTTTATGAAATTTTAATCATTCTTTAAGTTCAAAGATATTTGAGCCAATTAAGAAAGAATTATTGCAATCCGATTAGTAGTTTCCGATGAATATATGTGGACAAAAATACATACATACACTCATGTTTTTTTTATATTTGTACAAAATATATTATGTATGTGAACCCCGATATCATTATTTCAGGTTATTTGAATGGCTTCGGCTTATGTGTCGAGGTGATTTGATAAACAACCCTACCAGTTCATATGACCGAGTTTGTGAATACCATTTTAACGAGCAGGACATACTAACTATATCAATACACAAGATTTTTAAAAATAATGCTCTCC
Organism: Micropterix facetella; assembly: GCA_027564375.1. Classification (NCBI taxonomy): domain Eukaryota; kingdom Metazoa; phylum Arthropoda; class Insecta; order Lepidoptera; family Micropterigidae; genus Micropterix; species Micropterix facetella. Next base: position 1,672 of record JAOPUG010137845.1, on the reverse strand, counting down.
CGTCATTGAATTTGTCCCGTCAAGTAATTTGCAGCAACATTTAATGAAAAAAATATTATGAAAATTTGTGTGTTATCAAATACGTAACGCGAGAACGAATCGTGGGCAGCCCTGTCGCGCTTTTTGCCTACCAAGCGGTGCGAGGTTTTCGTTCAAGAAATCCTCCGAGACGTTATACTGTTCTTATATCTACTGTGGTTCCAGGCTCGAAGTCGCTTGTGCAATCCTCTATCTACCGTAATAACGCGGCATTCCATTACTCGATTGCCAGTAAAAAATGTATCATTACGAGCATAGAGCTTTTCATGATGTTTGCCGATGCTGTCTTTTTTAGTAGAATACGAGTATGTTCAGCGTAACAAAACAGCGACACAAATTGGGTGTTCAAGTACGAATGGTTTAAAATAATACAAATTGTATTCGCTTATACGAGGGCTACAATGAAGTTTCCGGAATGAATAAGAAAAAAATAAAATTAATGTCCAGAAATCAATTTTGGTCAAGTTTATTTCACTCCTCCCTCGTGATCTTGGAAATATGTTTCTATAGTCTCGAACAGCCTCTTCTGGCGGTGAAAATAGTTGACGACTTAATTTATTCTTATATTTTGGGAATAAGAAGGTCACAAGGTGCCAAGTCGGGACAGTATGGAGGACGGCTAATGAGTGCTTTCATTTTTGCCCTAAAAATGGTCTATGGGACGTTTATTCCAGTAACCTTGTCATGGTTATAGGGGGCCTAAGTTGCAACAAGTATGGCTAGTTAGTTTCATTTTTTATTCTTGTATGGGATGTTCCTGAGATGCAAAATCTAAATTTTCGACCTCGACAGCCCTCCGGAACACTTTTAAATATCTCGAAATCTGCTAAATGTTTGCACTTTTTTCGGTTTCTTTCCATTTTGACCATGAAGAAGCACGTTTTCGCCAAATACTCTTCATTACTTTTTTAAACTAGATTAAATTTGCTACAAAGTGAGACTAGAATGGGCTCAGTAGCCCTCATAGTTTCCATGATACAGCTTCTCAAAATTTGGAAAAATCTACAAACTTGACAATTTTATGCTAATTTTTATGTTTCATTATAATGCAATTGTATTTATATCTTTAATAACCTATCTAACATGAGTCAGTGACATAAACATTTATTCAATTTAACATTTTCAATGAGGTGGGGGAGGAGGGGGAATGGTGTGATGGGTGGAGTTTAAGTCACTGTTCACAACCAAACGATTAAAATCGACCTTGAGTTCTCCCGTAAACCGGTCGACTTTTCCCTGCTCTCTCCCTCCACTCAAACCGTTTCTCTACTCTGCAGTCTCCGGCCACGGCTCACTCAGATACTCAGTTGATAGCAAAAACCCGAACGGTAAATATATGGTTGATTCGCTCGTTAATCAAAACATTAAAAGTATAAAATATTAAAATAACATAATATAATAATAATATATTTAAATAATATCGTGTACTTCAAATTAGTTATTTGTGTCGTCGAGATACCAAATTCTCACAATGTCGGAGCCGGGATCGTCTGCGTCCGCGACTTCCGCGATTTCAACATGTTTTAATGTAGTGAGAGTTTGAAGGAAGGTGATAGAGTGTTGGTGAAAAAAAAAGAATTAAAACTCTACAATGTTCGCAGTTTTAATATACAAATAACCAAATCACTATGAA
>JAOPUG010137656.1:0-12555 GCA_027564375.1 Micropterix facetella | reverse complement strand
GAATGCCTTTAATGTCACAAAAAATACTAACAGAATTATACGATGTATCCATGGCTTTTAATATAAATTTGGTTAGTTCAACAATAGCCATTCCAGTAGACATTTTGTTCTGAAGCCGAATTGGCTTGCAGTAATAATATTAACTGTAGTAATAAAATCTTATATTTTATTATACAAAACAAAATTTCTGAGAGAGCCGGTAGTATTGAGATTGGTCGATAGTTGTTTGGATCTTATTCGGGACCTTTCTTAAAAACACGAATAATTTTGAGAAAAAAATATAGGGACGCTTCGACTCTTTTTACTGTGTCCAAATTCCAATTGTCATTTAAAATATTACTGGTATCAGTTTTTGAAAGATTGATCGCAATAATAAAGTAGTAATTCAGCGTAGTCACAATATCTAAGGTACTTGTATATATTTTGTCACTTCATATTAAGTCAACTACATTCTCGCTCTGGATTATATTGCGACATTTCTTATTTATAATATTCCATGTGGTTTTAACTTTATTTGAGAATCCAATAATTCTTCTTTCAATGCTTAATTTATTAACTGTTTTAATAATGTTGTCATAAGTTTTCTTGGATTTGATATAAATAGATTTCATATCGTCGTTCGAATTAAATGATTTCTCTAAGTCGTGCAAAACATGTAACCTGGCAAGTGAGACTTTGATGCCTCTTGTAATCTAAGCTGTTTTTGGTATTTCTTGATATTCGTTTAAGTTTAGGTGGAAAAGCTACTTCAAAATTTATATTAAGCGTTCCAAATAAATTGGAAAAATCTTTATCTGGAATTGCTTCCATGGGTTGTAAATGTTATTTTGCCAATAAAATCTTGAATGTTTCCAATTTTTTTGCGTTATACTGGCATCTCCACACATACTGATTACTTTTCTGAGTGAAGTCTTCGCACTTAATATTAACAATTTGAGCATCATGGTCAGAGAAATCTACCATTATATTTATAATTTATATATGCCCTGTAATATTGATAAAAAAACATTGTCGATGCAGGTTGCACTATCTTTTTGAAATCTATTTGGAAAGTTAATCAATATATTTAATACCTAAGTTGCAAAAAAGTCTTATAGGATGTTACTCTTTGCAATATTATGCGTACAATTTATATTAAAATCTCCCATAATTACTATGGGAAGATATATGCACTAATATATCCATCACATGCTCGAGCTGTAACATCGGAGTTCGGCATTCTATATATACATACAATGAGAAGTTTAAGATGTTTCAGCTCGATGAACGAAATCCTGATGATCTTCTGGACAGGTCGCTTACATTGGTGAGTTCTGTAGCTTCTACATTGTATTTTGTTAATATGCAGCTTCCTCCTCTGATATGGCTGGAATGGTAGAAGTGACTTCTTAATTTTCGATCGTTGACATGTAATCGTTTTAGGTTATTGTTTGTCATCCAATGTTCGGTTAAACATATGTTGTTAATATCGTATTTGTTCAGGATAACTTCCAAATACAGGCATTTCTTTTTCAGTCCTTGAATATTCAGATGCATCATATTTAAGCTACTCGTTTGTAGAATGGTCGGTTTCTTTCGTTTCTTGGTAATGCCTACGAACAGGCTAAATGCTTGCATGTTTTTTTCTTATTTAGGTATCTTGCCTCGACACATCCGGTAAAGGCGTCTACTATAAATTTACTAATTTTTATTTTTCCGACATTTTTTCCTGCAAATTCTGGTTCTGATAACAGACGTCTCACGCAAAAAGCACTTTGAGCTTCAATGAATGAACTACATATCTAGGAACTGGTACGTACTTATAGTACAATCTCTCTGAGCCTTCCCCGTCACTCCACCGAGTAAAGGAAGAAACAAAGTACCGCTACCCTTTTTGGACAGCCTGTATATTTTTTAGATGTTCATTATTATTAAAACATTTTTAAATACGTTTAGTTTATTTCAGATCTCCTCCCAGTGCCATGGATGGTTTCGGAATGCCTAGTGGATCGTTTAGTCTTTGCTCCTTCAGATGTTTGGGCTTAACATACCATAAATTTACAATGCATACGGTAAATATATCATAATTTTGTACTAATTAAATGTAGTACGTATGGAACTTTAATAGTTTTATGGTAAGCTTTATACTTTAATTTAGTTAAGAGTTGATCTAGTAGCATACGGCACACCAAACGCGCAATGAATATATATATATTATATGGAAATGTTAAATAACATTAGATGGATTTGAAAAATCCTGCGTTATTTTAACATAAATATGTTATTAGCATATCTGTTTCTGGTCGTCCCTCATTCAAAATTGAGGTTGATAGGTTTTTATTCTGTGAACATATTCTTATATTTCAGTCTTGCAGAAATATACTAAACGTTTTGAGAACAATGTTTGAAAATTATTTCTGTGTAAATATTCGCTTTTTGGGATTAATTGCTGTCAATTTGCTTTTTGTCCTGTAACTTTGTGGTGTGTTGAATACATATTATGATACTCATGCTCATAATAGCACAGCAGAATTATATTAGTTCAGCTCTGACGTAGGTAACATACAGCTCTGACGTAGGTAACACTTTAGATTCCTTATACTCGTATTCCTTAAACCCCGCACTTTAGATTCGTTGAATCCTTATCGCGTAAGGATACCGAAAGGGACCTTTGGAAATCACCCTTAATAGTGCCTTTTGATTCTTAATAAGAGGACTAAGTACTTTCAGGAAATCTCCACCCCCAAGCTAAGATTCCATATGCTAGTAAATTATGCGTCAATTTGAAATATACAATTATTACTAAATCTTTGGATACTGCACTCCTTAGTAACTTTAATTTGTATATACATTTTCTCACTTTTGTTGCAGTGGACCTACATAATATGTTCTTTCCACTTTAGCGTATAGTTTAGGATTAAATATGGGTGCTTTATTGTATCTACTCTTTCAATCTGCATATGTGAAAGGAGGCTGTGTCGGATTCTTTCCGTCACTGACGGTATTGCATGTATGGATTTTTAATTTGCGCAAGATGTAATTGATTATTGAGTTTCTTCTATGGTTGATGGTACACATGTGTATGTCGATTATACAAGGACGGATACGCGTTACAAGTGCATGGCAATCAAAAATATTATTCTACGTCTCATGCAACAGTGCTATATCGCCTCACTGCTTTTTGATATAGCACAATAAGTTCCTTATGATTCCGTTGCAGCTTCGGCCATATATCCACTTATGTCAACTCGGTCGGCCTAACTCACCGAGCAGCTCCTATCCGAGAGCCTCCAAGATGAGGGACTAACCAGGTGAAACCGCTGTGTGGCAATCTGGGGGAATACCTCAGGCGGAACGGGTTGGCAGATACACTGGTCGGTTTACCGGCCATACTGCTCAATCGGTAGAGACTCCGAGGAGTCTGGAAATGTATTTTTCCTAAGACGCAGGGATGTTGACCTACTGTCACCTATCCCAAGAAACGATCCGTTTGCCACCAGATCGCGGGTGATATATGCCGAGTAAAAGACGCCTCGGATTTGCGATTTTCCATTTCAGTGGGTAGAGACCGCTCAAGCTACTTTGAGCCCATGACCAGACGGGGGGATGAAGAAATCCGTCCAAATTTGAGAATCAGAAGGAAAGGTCGTCCGCTGGCTGTCGTTGCTCAGTGCCTTGCCGTAAGGGTTGGCCTCTGACGGGCAGTCGTGGAGCTTGGTTCGTAGATTGCCTTTGTCTAAAAGTTTCTGCATTCATCTCAGGGTGATATACCTATCGATAAAGCTCGTTGAAATATCCTGGGGTAGCGGGTTGGCCCGTAGCTTTGACCCTCAACAATACGTAAAATATTAATATTTCATGACGTACATTTTGTACACATTCTGAAAATGAAGCCCAACATATTTTATTTTAATTAGGAACAAACAGCCTTACAGATTATTAAAATGATTGTTGTATCATATTCTTATGGCTACAGTTTTATTTCTGTTTTTAGAAGTCTATGATTAACTACCATCTAACCATCTAAAGGCAATAATATTGATTAATTATAAAGTGAATGTATAATAGTATAAAATATAAAGGAGTAGGTATGTAACTTGTGGCGATCAATGTATATGGGGAGGTTTATGGCAATATAATCATAAATATAAAATATATACATATAGATTTAATATAAATTTTAAAATAAGCTGTACAAATGATTGCCATATACATGTTGGCTTGTAAATAGTTGCCTTATACATAATTGCTTTGTACATGGTTGGATGATAGATAGAATATACCTGTAGACCCAGATAGAAGTAATTTAAAAAAAAATAATGATACGAGTATCAACGTTTCGCGTACTAAAAAAATATTTTTTATTCTCGAACACCTCATCTTTAAACATCGAAATATATATTTTTTAATTGACTGTTTAGTTTTCTCTAAAATATCACTGCTATAATTGAAATAATATTACATCGTTGCCATTTTTGTGCTATGTCAGTAGTTAAAATATGTTGATTCCACTATATATTGTAATTGATCCACTTTTCACTCTTATTGATTCGGTAAGAACACCGTCAAAACTCGCTTTGAAGACCCTACTACTAACCTAGTGTTCATATTTAACACAAAAAGAAGCACATTTTCTTAAATTGTAGACTGGATATACCACTCCTGAAAGAATAGAAAAATTATGTAGATGTCGCCTGAATGACCATGCATCCTTTAAGTTCTATACGCCTCCTCTAAGTATTCATTAACATATTTACCTATTTTGAAATAAAGGAAATTAAACAGGTTTAAAAAAAAATTAAACGCGCGGACATAATGGCTTTGAGGACGATGAACTAGCTTCCGAAAATCGTGATTCGTGAATCGTTTAAAAAAAAGATGAAAAGACTCCTATAGAAGGAGAGAAACTCATTAAACTACCTTTTAATTCTTGAAATGACAAAATTTTTGCCAATAATCAATTATTTCAACATGTAATTATTTTTGTTATCCTACACCGTCACAAAACTGTCTAGTTAATGTAGGGGTATAATTTGATAAACATTATAGATATCAAAATAACTTCACAGGAAGATCCATAATGGGATAAGTTCACAAAAATACAAACATGTGTATCCCAATCTCATATTCACTTACCGCAAAGCGCCGCTTCTCGCGTTTTCCTTAAAGGTGAAATGTACATTTTGATATTTACAAGTGTATGTAATCACATGGCAGTGTTTGTGTTACGTAGACTCTCTCGCAGCTGCGAGCAAACCTTTGACGATGTTAATTCCGATATTCCACTGTGCGCTGTAGAGTACCGCCACATAAGAGTGTTTAGTTTCAAGATTAAAATTGAGAAACAAGAAAGGTTTCTTTAGTATTTATTCTAGCGGTAACTCCCGCAGATCATTTCTAGACCAATGTTCGTCTTAGGATGTGTATCTCTCGACTGTTTTGCTTGCTTCTTTGCGTGAGTTTCCATTCATGATAAGTAAACTGGAGCTGATACAAGACATGTGAAAGTTTATATGTATATATATATATACTTTCATTCATACATTTTCATCTATGGTACCTATCTTTGCTCTTGCTTGTGGACTTGTTGACGCTTTATCACAAATTGAAAATATCATAAAACACTTGCTTTCCACACGTTTACTACCGTAAATAACTGCGATCGACTAAGATTCCGCCCGTGGGTGTTTAGGACTGCGAGGGGTTAGGTTTTTCACGTCTCGTCTGACTTGACTTTCGAAAAATGTAAAGGTTACCTTCGGTTTTACGAATAATGATTTTAACTTCGCGCAGACTTATATTATGTGGCCAGAGAGTTCACCGTCCGGATGGCCAATCTGTGACTGTCCGATTCTTACCTGACAACCCCCATATGTATTGTGATAAAAGACTATCTCTCCTTGAAGAGTTACCGATAATAATTTAGCATCGCCGATTGTATAGTGGTTTCCAGGACCACAGCATATGTAAATATCAACAAGATAATCTTATGACAAAACCACTAATTATAACAGGTGTAGATAATAGATAATAATGTATATCGTTTAACCCTTAATATTCTATAGTACATCAAAATTGAACGGATAAGGTTGAAAATGAGATTTTTACTGCCACTTTTTCTCATGCTAGAGGCAATTGACCTTTATTAGAGTGTGAAGAGAGACACACCATGCTAGGGAGGGAGATAAAGCATTCACCGTTCGAGGGCATTCGTACGAAGCTCGTGTTGTAGGATTGAATTTTGAAATCGATAGTCATTGTTAACAGATTCGCAATTTTACCCACCAAATGACCAGTGCGCAAAAATATATGTAGGTAATACTAGAGGCGGGTGCCGTCCTATTTGGTCCAAGGAGGTATGAAGTAAGCGAAGCGCCGGGCTAGCGAGTAAAAAATGTTACTCGCGGTGCATGCTCACTTTATACTATCTTGGGCCACTGTACTCTAGCCACCTGTAGCGCCCTCTAGCACCCTTACTTATAAAATACATTTTCAAGTTAATTAACCACTCATACTAGATTACCATAAAAAAGTCCTAAATCTATGGTGTGCTGTCAAGTACGTCTGCAGTATAACGTGTCTCTGCGACAGTAGTCTGGGTAGTATACATTCAATTAAAATTGATATTATAACGATATATCTATGAGATGTTTATTATTTGATTAGGGTATTCAAACCCTTAACGCTTTAACTTCCTCGAACGATTAGCCGGTATACTGTAAACGCCACAAAGGTACTAAAAATGAAAGGATAAAGTATATATCCATTATTTGCGGATAATTTATTGCTGTGTGCTATCGTATTATCTATTTTACTCAATCGTTTCTCTTGATATGTGGATTTATGTAGTCATTTATTTAAATCCCACCTATCATTTACAAGGATAGATAGTATAAGGTGCTTAACTACCCCTGCTTCTTCAAATTGCATTACGCTTCCAACCTCCCTCGACTATTCTTCAGTTGAGCAAGACCGGTAAACCGACCAATATTTCAACCACTCAGGGCCTCCCGAGGTGTTACCCCACGTCCGACTGCAAAGCGGGTTTCACCAGATTAGTCCCTCTTTAGGGAGGCCGTCGGATGGGAGTTGAGCTGTGAGTAAAGCCGACCGCGATAGACAGAGTTGACCATTGATACCCGAGCTGTATATGCCCAATTAGACACCGCGCACATCAGGTAGAGGCTGTGCAAGTGACCTTGAATCTATGACCAGATGGGAGATGGAGAAATCCGTCAAAATTTGGTAGTCATGAGGTGAGGCTGCCTGCTTTAAGGCATTTGCCAATGCGTAAGGCGTTAGACTCTGCCAGGCTGATGGCGTAGTTGGAGACGTGAAACGTCAATGGTATTTGCATGTCATACCATGTGAAAAGAAACATTCGATATCGTTATAACTTTCTGGGTTGACGGGTTCTAGCCTGTTGCTGTTAATGGAACGGGTTAGACCTAAAATCCTAAACTGCAAGAAGATGTCATATAGCCATGAGCTTTTTCTGAGTGACTTTGCGTTTTCAATTAATTTTGTTTAATAACTTCTTATTTATACATATCAGATTATTTATTTTATAACGAACAATAAACTTGCATATTTTTGTATATACTGGAAAAAAATATACGGAATATTCTCGTAATATCTCGAATATTCGAAAATTGACTTAATTACTTACGACATAAATGAACTTTAAATAATTCAATTGTTAGGTATTGTTTTCTATACCTAATACAATAAATTATTATTCTTAGATAGTGATTAATGTTTAGCACAAAATCATTGAACTTTCCAAAATTAAAATATTTTTGGTATTGTTAATATTAATCATGTTAAAAGAGAAAATAGTTAAAAATGTCATAAAATAAGAAATTTCCAGATATATCTAAAATGGTTCGATATATCACAACTATTGATTAAAAAAATATGGCTTATGTTGTCTCATATCTCATATTTCAATATTGCCCTCAGTTTAATCAACTCCTTTATATGAACTCATACAAAATTTTTAATTTGTATCAAAAAATTATTCAATATTCATAACAAAAAAAATCTTGTTTACTTAGTGGATTCAGTCGTTCTTGTGTCATCGATGATCGGTGACAATTTTTGAGCAGTTTCAAATTCGAAAAAGATCGTTTACCATTAGCGTCCGTAATCATGAGACATCTATAGATTTTCAATGCTATCATAACATTTGGGAATATTGATATTTTCACAAATTAGTTTTTACGATTACGATGCTGGCACTGTTTTATCAGAATTTTCTAATTGTTATATAAAATACTTAAAGTGGACGATTTCATTTGCAAACTCTAACTCGATGTCTTCGGGATAATTTTCTGCAAATTTTTGGGTAGCTTCTTTAATATCAACATCTGTCTTCGATGGGATTCAACGAGGAATCCGAATATATATTGAACTTTGTTCTATATTTCCATATGGTGCGAAATCTCTGTACAAATATGGCATTATTGGGTAAGTTTCGTACCTAAACTGTTCTCTTCATTCAAGCACGCATCACCATCATTGTTTTGCTTTTTTATTTTTGGCTCACGCCTGCGTTGATCCGTATATTCTGCACTAATATTGGTCGTGTCATTTGCCTTTCTCTCATAGCCATCAAATATGTCTCTGTGATTTCCGAAAGTCGAGCAACGATTTGAGGATTGACGTAGTTTGAAGTTTTATTGTTTTCTTTTGTAGTGATTTAGTGACTCGGTTGATTCGGTTTAAGATTGCAGCCTACAAGTCTATCGTGATGGTATTTTCCTTCTTTTATATCCCATCTAGCAGTCATTTGACCTAGTGAATTGTCACGGGTTTCTAATTCTCTTTTTAATGATGATTTGCAAAATCTTCTGAAGGCCGCTGCAGCCACAGGACAATACATCTTCACAACATCTTGTAGGACTCGCTTCTTTAACAACTAGTGCAGAGCCTTACTGACCCTCTCCATCTTCGTTCTGAATATATTGGACATAGCCCAATAACGGTGGGTTAAGGACGAGAAGAAGTATAAATTGTTTGCACAAATCCGAATAATGAGGTTGCTCCAATGCAGCTTTCTACAGCACACGCTCCAACCAAATTCAATGAGTATGCTGTGCAAGGAATGTAGTGTGCATGATGATGTATATTCATGATATGCGCTTAAAGACCATTGTGCACACTGACATTCTCGATGCAATGTCAATGGTTTGGCTTCCTGAATTCCTTTGAAAATAATCTTAAGAACTTCTTTTCCCATTATTTCTATTACGTCTTCGCAAATTGTGGAACATAAGGAGTGGGGCTTTCCTCGTCCTTGGCTACCATATTTGGCCAAATGAGAAAATAGAACGGGGTAGCACTGAGCGATTAATCCTAAAATTCCCAAATAGTCGACGTTATGTTGACAGCCAAGGATCTCAGTATGACTGCGAAAAGCTATTCCACACGATGAGAGGAAGTTCACTAACACTACTCTTTCCAAAATTTTCATCTAGTATTCTTTTTCTTGCTTGAATTGAATGTCTAAAAATCTGTTTATTCGACCATGTGTGCGTCGTCGTTGATCAGTGTCTGCACACATGCACGCTGCGTCGCGTTGTCCTCAGGTATTTTCATTTGCTACGAGGTATTCTTCCAATCCGAAAATTCGTCTGGAAATTGAGTTCCGCTTTTGTGTGTTTCACCAAATTGAATGCACGGAGAACAATAAACATTTCCTGTTGACGCCAGTGCTTTCGAAAAATTATTAATAGAGTAAAATTTATTTTACAATCTTCATACTGCCGGCTTAAAACCGAAAAATTATCATCGATATGTTGACACTCGGCAGAGTAACTATTGCACCAAAAATCCTTCACGTCATTAGTTATACTATGCCATAACCCAATATCACTTTGATATCTGGTCCGAGAGTATTTCTGTTTCGCGGAAGTAAATGGACTTCTGCTTCTTGAACTGCTAGCTTGATACCATCCAATAATTGGACAGAGCCCTTGTCTTCAATAATCTATTAAAGAGAAAGGTCCACTGCTATTGAACCGCATTGGATTGATTTTTTTGTTGATTTAGCAGTAAAACCAAGTTGAAAAAAACTGATTTTTTTTTATTTCTTCGGTAAGCTTCTTCGCTTCATCCAGGTGTTATTTTTGTTTCCCTGTACCGCTTTGGTATCTCTTCATTTCGGGTGCCAACATTCTGCTTCTATATAGAAACGAAGATAAACAATGTTGCCTTTTTTATTCAGGAAAATGGGAGGTGTATTAATTCTCATCAAAAATTAGGTAATGAAATGAAAGTTTCTTAAATCTCATTTATGTACTAACAAAAATATGCCACAGATTTATTTTTGTAATTTGCTGTTGATCTTACCATAGTCAGAATGAAACTAACCTTATTAACCTACATTGTACAAAAGACAAACGCACCGGCAAAATCGACTGCTATCTCGTAGCAAAGACGCACGCATGTACAGCTGCGTCAACAATCTCAGTTCCTCCCACAATAGCTCAAAAATGTGTTCACATATATAATACGACCTCATCATGAATTCCGTACGAGACAGAAAATCTAATTGCCCTATGAAAGTTTATAGCCCATATATGACACGTAATATCGTCGCCAGTCCAGCCGCCAGCTCACATGTGCGCCGGTATAGCCAACGAGAACATAGTCATGAAATCCTGGGCGAAAAATATTACTATGCACAATAATTCGATGCACAATAAACTACTTTTGGTTTTAAAAAAAATCTTTTATGAATCGATAGTTATGGCCAATGCGCAGAGCCCAGTTAATTTCTGGGTCTATACGACATACAGTTCATATTTTATTCTAATAAAATTAGGGAAAAAACCTTGCGAATACGTATACGACGTACGGTTCATATTTTATTCTAGAAAAACTAAGAAGAAGACCATGCGAAAAACTAGACAAAACGGAAAAGATTTACTTAATTTGAGGGCAATTGCTGCACTTATATATGCAACTTTAGTTTTTCCAGTATAATATAAGAAATCTAAATTTATATCTTTATTTAAAAAAGGCTGCAAAAAATCTATAGCAAATTACATACCTGTATCCCTGCTAAGTAACTTCTTTAAAATATTGGAAACAGTGGTCAAGAGCAGATTAACAACATTTCATATAAAAATTAATATTATTAGCAACAGAAAATTAGTTTTCTCCAGAGGGAAATCAACTATTACTGCTACGAATACACTTTGCGAGTATATCTATGATAATCTCAACGGGGGATTTCATTATGTTGGAATATGCTGTGACCTCTGTGGTGCCTTTGATTGTGTTGACTTCAAAGTTCTACTGCAAAAGCAGTAGTATTTTGAAGTCAACACAAAAGGGGGTCAACCAAAATCTACTATTTTCATATCCCATGGTAGATCATAGCGAGTGTGTTATACTGCTGTGGATGAGAATGGCGTAGAAAAATATATACATCAGAGGAAGCCTCTATTAGAATGTGGGTCCGTTTTGGGCCCTCTGCTTTTCATTATGTATATAAACGATCTCGCATTGAATATCACTGAAGCACACATTGTGAAGTTAGCGGAAGATACTAGCTGTATCATACAAGGAAATGGGAGTAGTGAAGTTGCAGAAGAGTTTTCGGTAACAATGACACAATTAGATGACTGGTTTGCTTGTAATAAATTGAACTTAAGTATGTCCAAAATACACTAAATTAATTTCGCTGTGCGGAAAGATTAATTAAAGTCACCTGAATTATGCGTAGAAACCGATAGAGTAAATATAATACTAGAGAGTGGCATGAAGTTGAGAAAACATTTAGAGAATATTGCAGCTAAATATCTTCGGCATGCTATGCCATATCAGCGGTCAGAAAATTCATGGGCATGGCTTAGGTAAAATCTGTCTATTATACTCTAAGTGAGCATATTTGAGATACGGAATACAATTTTGAGGTATGACACCATATGTATGGGATATATTCATCCTGCAAAAAAGGCATTCAGAGCAATAGTGGGAGCAAAGCAAAGTGATTCGTGTCTTTCCCTATTCCAAAACTTATACTGTTCGATATATATTTGCTTGAGATAGTCTGCGATTTTTTTTAGGAACAAAGGAACTGCAAAACGCTATGCACGAATACAATAAGCGAAATAAATGCAATTACAGTTAGCCCGTATTGTACAAATAGATATCGAAAAAGTTGTAAGTATCAAGATTTATATTTCTTTAATATACTGTCGGAGAACATAAAGCAGATACAGACCACAGATATTTAAAAGAGAAGGTGGATGGATGATTCAATGGATGACTTTTGTGCGGCTCTGTAAAAAAAAATCTTCACCAATTTATATTTTTAATTATAATTAGTTTAAATTGAACGCGACTATGTATTATTATTATTATGATTTGATAATTTTTTGGGATTTTTTAATTTAATTTCAATCATTACATTATGCGGATTGCATCGCTAAATTCTAAGAATTTCTAATTTTAGGTGTTTTAAATTTATTTTTGATATTGGAAATAGTTTTGAAATTTAGTTGGTTGCATAAGGCAATTAAATATAAATATAAGTATTTTGTCGACGGATTGAATATGCTACCT
>JAOPUG010137279.1:0-19737 GCA_027564375.1 Micropterix facetella | reverse complement strand
CTCAAAATTTGAAGCGAATAGAATGAAAATTATTCGAGTTATGAGTGCGTTTTTAAACCTTATGTTCTGAGAAAAAAGCGTTCAAAATTTATAAAAACGCGGTAAAATTTGGTTTACATGTACGTAGTTAGGTCCATAAATTTTCATCCCAGCCCACTTCGCATGCTTGAAACCAGTTCTGACTTGTGCTATCAGATGATGCAACATCTGCTGTTATTGTGTACAGTGCCTCACTAATTCATTTTCAGCAGTTTCGTTTTAACCTTGATTAACGTTTAGCAGACGTGTCGACAAGTTTTTGAAAATGTTTAAAATCGAATATCGCACTGTAATAAAGTCTTTCACTAAAGAAGGTGTTTCTCCGGCGCAAATTAAAGACCGATTGGATGGAGTGTATGGGGCCTCTTCTCCTTCATATTCCACTGTGAACGAATGGGCAAAGCTATTCAAACTGGGCCAAGAATTTCTAGAAGACGATTCTCACTCTGGTCGGCTTGCAGAAGCCGTCACTCCAGAAATGATTGATCTTATGAAACTTGACTACTTAAAGACCAGTGTCTGAAAATGAAGGAAATTGCAGCAAAACTAACATTATCTAAAACTACCGTTATCAGAATTATTAAAGAAAATTTGCACATGAATAACGTTAGTGCAAAATGGGTGCCGCAACTTCTTTCTGGTGTGCAAAACGACTTACGTGTAAAGTGTTGTTGAGAGTTTTTAGAAGAGTATAGCCTCAATCCAGAAATGTATTTGAAATCAATTGTTACTGGAGATGAGACTATGGTCCTATACTATGACTTCTTGTCCAAAAAGGAGTCAGTGGAATGGAGAAAACTACAATTTTTTGGGATTCCCAAGAGATTTTGCTCATTGACTTTGAGGAAAGGAATACAACTGTGAACGCACAGTACTATGCAGTTCTACTGTGCGTTTGCAAGATGCCATTAAGCAAAAAAGATGAGGAAAACTGACTAGAGGTGTTCGGCTACTTCACGATAATGCGCCTGTGCACACAACACTGATTGCCAAGACTGCTGTGAGGAAATGTGGGTTGACGGAAATCTCTTATACCCACCATACAGCACAGATCTAGCCCCGAGCGATTACTACCTGTTCTCAAAATTAAAATCCGACTTGCGGGGGAGGAAGTTTCAGACCGATAAAGAGGTTCAAAAAGCCGTTGAGGCCTATTTTGCAACTAAAGAAGATATTTACTATTTTTAAGGGTATAGAGATGCTTTTAACGAGATGTAATAAATGTATTGAACTTAACGGAGATTATATTGAAAAACATTAAGCAACGTGTTTTTATTTTTACCTTCTTTATACTTCGGGCTGGAAACTTATGAACCTTACTACGTGTCAAAATATTCGTGTAAAAATATCGTTTTTTTGCAGTAAAATTGCTATAAAAATGTTCCTGTATGCTAGGATAAGACAAATTTAATTCGATTAAATTCAATTCAGTTTTATTCAGTGTAAATACATTATGTACAAATACTGAATGTCAAAAGACAATAATAGTAGATTATATATTTAATGTACGTTTTTTTCTATTTTTCCATCGAATTCTACAATATTCCACCGGAAAGAACCGTCAAAGAAAACCAGTGATATCACAGAAATTATTGTCAAAGGAGATTGAATGAAGAACGACAACAGTAAGTGCTTGAGCGTATTATGCTTTTCTATTGGAAATAAAAATTGTCTTCCTGTGAACCTATAAATTAAACCTTTTAGTATAAGAAGGCAATTAGAACACCAACACATTAGAGATACTTTTGATCCCTTCGATATACCAGCAGTTGTTTACGTTACGAGTCAAGGATACCTTGCTACATTTCACCGCATTTAAAGTTAACCAATACATCATATTCTAACCAAAAAAGCGTCGAAATATTAACGAAATGTCGAAATTATCAGCTCTCGATTTATCGAAACGAAGAAAAGTCGCATTTATCGACTCTCCTTTTGTCGAAATGTTGCATTGTCATTTAAGCGAATGGCGAATTTTCCTTATAAAATAATGCCATCTATACTTGTGCCGTATTATCTCCCTCGAGTAAAATGAGGATAGACTTTATTAACAATAGAATATTATCGTCGGTTAAATAATGGGTTTCATAATAAATCAGTCCTTTATAAAAGAGCCTTCGTTACTGACGTTATTACAGTCAGGCGAATAGGTCGTTATTATTTTCGCGGGCGACACTATTGGCGCTGCCCGTGTATCGTAGACAAGTCGCCGAAACCAAATATCGGCCTGAGCAATTTAATACCTGTATAATCGAAGAGGTATTACGTCTGATAAAATCTGTCCAATTCTATCTAACTGTCATAAATATAGTATTGTTTTAAAGTAGAATATTTTTAAAAGCAGTGGGCAGATCCAGTTAGGAAACTCGTTGCGGGCTGAACGGAAGGGGAGGGAGAGCGGGAGGGAGAACAGGGGGGCGGGAGGAGGTGCTTACCGGGCTGTTGCTGCTGCTGCTGCTGCGCCATGAGGTGGCTCTGCGGCGGACCCAGGGGGCCGAGCGGCCCGAGGGGGCCGGAGGCGCCGATTGGGCCGGAGGGGCCGAGAGGGCCGGAGGGGCCGAGGGAGCCGGCGGAGGAGCCCAGCCCCTGGGGGCCGCCTGGCCCCATGCCACCCGTGCCTGGTACGCCCATGCCTGCAAATCACAACTGAACATTTCACCTCCGCTTATTTATACAGGTGGACGTCGCCGCAACCATGCAGCCGATGAACTCGCATTTACACAAAACGAGTTCAGATAATGCAAAACAGCACCCGTGAAGCCATACAAAAATTCCTGAGCGGACGCAGCTCTGCTCGCCGCTGCCCGGAACGACCTTGACAAAACTGCACACGGTTACACATTCAGGTTAAGTAAAGTAAATATAAACGGAGCTGCCATGACTTCACCGACCGGAATCTGCCCCGTCATTATACTATTGTTATACTTCTGGGGGGATGAGTGGTGGGCTCCGGACTGACGACCGGCTGCAGTAGGTTTAGGCCAGCTGTCTTGCCACATGTGAGCGTGCCTCTTACTACCCATTCACTCCCCTTTCGAAACGATAGCATTGGAGATGTAGAAAGAGCGGTTTTAGATATTTTTTTAGTAAGGAGTTAATTATTTTCCTGGGGAGACCAAGATCCTTAAAGAGGCGAAACAGAGATTTTGACTGGGAGGATACGAGCGCTAACTTCCACCGCGTGAAGGTGAACAATGAAACCGTTCCGGAAGACACATTTGTGAGATCATGGTATTTATTTAATTTGTACACTTGGTTTTTTGGGATATTTGATTCCCATGGAACAGGTAATTCTACAATAAGGGCCATCTTCCGAGATAGGGAGTAAAGACGTTTCGGCAATGTTGCAACCGCCGCTGTAGACTGAAGTGCCGTTAATCATCATCTGTTGTTCTGCGGATAGGTGACAAACTGCTACTGTTACTGTGCAGATTGTAACGGTGGTGGGATGGCGGGTTCAAAATCGACATCGCCTAAATATCGGGTATTACATACCTCACGCGGTAAATTCGTTTTATCTTATTATACAATGTTAAACAATCGCAATAGTCATCAATTTCATATTAGGGAGTAAAGAATTATATCTGGACAGAGGGCCGTGCATCCGAGACATTCAGGGAATTGATACTGCTTAGAGACCGAATCGACATTCTCGATTATTGAGAAAAGTTTTGTAGTGGTTGAGAAAAGATTGAGAAAAGTTTTGTAATATTTTTTGTGTTTAGAGCCATCCCGCACAAACTGTATTGTATTGGTGGTTTGGAGGGTACTGTCAGACCCATGTTGGCACGAGCCACTGAGAGGCTAATTACCTCGTGAATAACAGCAAGGACTTTGTCATGGCCGCCTTGCAGCCAGCTAAAATATGTCTAGCTGTGCAAGGGGTATTGCTACAAAGGGGACATGAACTATCCTCTGAATAGCTCTAACGAGCGAGGTTGCTGGGGTCTGGAAGTGTATTATGAAAGGCTTTAAATAAAATTTCAGCATCTCTGGTGCTGGTATCAGCATCATCAGTGCCATTCTGGCTCATTCAAGAAGTAAGAAACTTTTTGTGGAAGTCTATGCGGACTTGTAGATCATTTGATTCACTATGGCCGCTATTCACTCATGATCGTCAGAGAGGTATTTAACCTGATGGGTGAGTTCATGCCGAGGAAAATTATTATTTGGTCAATAAGGGAGATATCAGAGCCTTTATAGACAATTTAGGGTCATAAAAAGTAAATTTTGTGTAACATTTTGCGTCACCTAGATTGCACACGTTCATAATGAAAGGAAGCAGATCGGTTCTCCTGCGTAAAATATGGCTCGGTCCGAGACGATCAAACCGTTGAAATGGCCCACCTCGGTCTTCAAGTCAGAATCGTCATTGTGGTGAACGAACATAAAAAAGCGAACGACGGACGTTCATTCATAAAATGCCGTGGGCCGCCTCGCCATACAACTCTAGGTAGCGCGCAAAGTAGACAACGGAGAAACGAGGAAACAATTAAACCGACGAGATTCGCGATAGAATTTAAACCCAAACAGCCGTAGGCGAAGAGACATGCGAGAATAGTTCATGGGGGAAAAACTAATTGATGCATAATTGCAAGGAAGTCGAAAATAATACCTTTTTTTCATTACAGCATAGTTGGCTACAACGATTCTTTAGTAAACGATTCCCAGTTATCAGCTGAAGGATAATGCTTAACCTTAGCTGGCTCTATCACACTTCAACATATATTGCCGGATGGAATTGTTTAACCAGGGGGCCGATTGATGATGTACCTAATCAAGTTTCAAAGAGGCATGCTTATCGTAGGGCCTACTAATCTTCGTATTAAAGAGATCTCTTTAATACGAAAGAGATCTCTTTAATCTTCGTATTAAAGTTTCTCGTCAATGGTAGGACTCCTGGCAGTCAAGCTCCCAAGCATCGCAACAGAAAGAGTCGTTGTCTAAATGCTGAAAATATATGAATTTCATTAACCTACGGGTACTTAGCAGCAATGGTTTTTATGAGGCATATAGAAAGTAGTGATTCAAGAAACCGCCGATCATCATTGTTCGTGGAAATTTTTAAGCTGGGGATTAAATGTCATCAGATTGAGCCAAGAGTGGGAGTTTCCACTGAGGTATGTAGCCTTTAGCGAAAGTAAAGATAGATTTAGGGAGGACATTAACCTTGTTAGTTTTGAGGATCAATGAGTTTTTTTAAAGACATGTATTTAAATCGCCAAAAAAAAAGCATGCGAAAAATTAGGTTGACGTTTGTGTAGAACATTTTCTAATTGGTCAAAATAATTATTGTTATTATCCAGTGCAATGGAAAATACTCTAAGGAGAAGACTCGTATCTTTCATGGTAGCCCGGAACAATAAATACTCGAAGGCAGGGCTGCTACTGACCGATGATTTGCATATGACCTCATATGAAAAGTTAATGCTAGGACCGTGCTTCAAAAAGAAAGGTTAAGTGCACTGAAAGAAGGAAAGAATGTACATTGTTTTTTTTCGAAAATACAAGAAAATAAATAATAGAAAAAGGAGGCATATAGTTTTCTAGAAGGATTTACAAAGGAGATCAGTGGCGGCTTTGAAGCATCCTTTCCGGGGCGAAGCTCGTGACATTTGGCAACATTATCAGGAGCCTCTTCGATATCAAACGATGACAGATTGGTTATAGCGGCTTCCAATCGCGCCTTCATTTTTATGGATCGCCATGATTCGTCTGGAAAGCGTATGCAGATACTACCATCTGCGTATGCAGATACTGTCTAGCTATTCCCCGCCTTAAAGGTCTTTCTTGCACTGGTTTAAATTTGCAGTCTTTCGGCCGTCAGGAATTCTATTAGAATGAAGCCTGATCCCATCAGCTGCTTCTTCGATGACCAGATGAGTTGAAGATCTCTTCTCGAGTATAACTGAATAATAACAGAATGAGATTTTGAAGCTTCAGTTTCGATGAGCCGAGCCTATGAATTCGTCGAAAGGTGAGTTGTCAAGGCTGGCTATCTTTAGGTTTTCCCTTAATATCTTACTGATGACTGATTGTAGGTTTTCTTTGCTGGATTCAGGCACCCCGTGAAATACGAGGTGCTTGTTTCTAGCATTTACCTCCAGCTCGTCCATTGTTATTTGAATGAGAGATATGGCTGCTAAGAAGATCCAGCATTTTTATTGTATTGTCTCTAAATGAGTATCTCTCAGTTTTGCTGGAATCTGCGCAGGAAGCTATATCTCTTCATTTCTTCCCAAATTCCTTCATGTGAGCTGTGTAAGTCGCTTCCAGCAATTTTTCAGCATCCGCATTCATTGTTGTAGGTGTGAGAGCCAGAGTTAATGTCAGTTTTGAACTGAGTCCAGAGTGCTGTTAATGCTTTAGATGCACTGAATTTTATTTTATACTGATTTAAACGACTTGACAACTCAATATCATTTCATTTGTCAGTTGAGATTTGATTGCTGATTTCGATGTAGCTTTTTATAAACACAATATGGATTGTTTCACTTACTTAAAAGTTGTAGAACACTGTTTTTGCTAAATATTCAATATTTAATTAAAAAAACACAAATAATTATATGAGATGTGCGTTCAGCGCGGTACGTAGGTAGCGTTTTACCGCAGTAATAATCAAGTTCAGAGAAGGTTCTTCGCTTTCATTTTTTTCTTATAACCCCCAAATTGTATATGTTTATTAAAAGTACAAGAGTGATAAGTGATGCCTGCTTGACAAGGAATATCTTAAAGTCGGTGACAACCTCCACTGATGCTTGAAGAATATAATATTATTCAGACAGATTATTCAGAAGAATATATTATTATCCCATGCCTACATAAATCATTCAAGGAGATGGAATCTATGAAAAAAATGTAGATAAAATTGTTTATTTGCTAGAATTAATTAGCTAACTGCTAACTAGTTAAATACGTGTTACTAATAAAACAATATCCTCCCCAATACCTGAATCATAATGGCAGATATGAATCTCAATAACAGGAAAAGTAGCGAGATACATCGGCAACTTTGGCCCATCCCGTGATAGGTAACCCCTGACATCCAAAATGGTTTAAAACCTATTCCAACAAGTTTCTCTTGACACCACGATTCCAAAAATACCCATATATGCTATGCTTGCTCTACATATTGGTCATATCCTCCTCTAGGTCAAGTAAATTAGGATGCACCCGCAGCAGACTCTGCGGAACTCAGATCGAATTTGCTGCCACCTGGTGGTGCTTAGGATCACCCAGGGAGGCAGCATACCAAATTTGGTTAAGATCGGACCACGGGAAGTCTTCAGACTTACGGACAAACAAACAAATGCACAAACACACAGCATGCATCAGACTATATGGCCCATCCTACTTAATATTACGGATGAGCCAAAAAGCAGATCAAGACTTAGAAGTTCCGAAAGATATGTACTGAAAAAAAATATCTGAACAAGCTAGAAAGCTGCCAACGGGTACAACAATGTGCAAGCTAATGGAGGATAACAAAAAAATTGACCCACTATATAAAAATCACCATCACATCCAATGTAGAAAGTCACAATATACACCTACTTACAGCCGCATGGAGATATGCAGCAGGCAAACAGAAAATAGAAAGACCGATACACATGGAAAGATTTTGTAATGGCACTGATATCCAATTATAGGACACTTGTCAATGCTTTACTTTTGTTCACTTTGATATCCAATGTCGACAATGAGAGGAATACATTTAAACATTTAAGATAATTTAATATAATACTGAGTACTTACCAAAGTGCTGTTGAAATAATGCCAAATATAATGAACATTAAGTGGGCCTGTTGGCTAAGCTTATATACTGAGTTTTCATAAGTCGTAAGCGACAACCTATTGTCTACCTACTTAGAAATTTATTAACTTGCGTCATTCGTTGGATTTTCAATATAAATAATTTAAAAACGTATGTACTAATTGGCGTTATTCAACTTTCTTTGAAACGAATAATTCTCGCTAATTATACCGAGTTGATGCCACCATTTGGCGACTAAAAGTATATTGAATGCTTCCTAGAATTTCGCATCGCATATAATAATTTGTGAGGGTCATCACAATTTCTTTAATAATGGCAAAAGATACTTTAACAAAAGAACAATGGGTAGAATTGGCATAAGACAAAGCCAAAACGTGGAAAGCATTGCAGGAATTATATAAAATGGGTAAAACAGATACGAAGACTAGCGAAGAGGAATAGACAAGATGGATCAACTACAAGGAAACACAAACAAAAGGCCAGATAACAAGATCCATAATATGACAAATATTAAGGATGAAAGAAATCAGAAAGAAATGACACAAAGACAATAAATATTATTTAATGTCCTCACAATCCTAGATCCTCACCTACCTACTTACCTATATCAGCTCAAGTTGTTAATATACTGGCCGATGGATTTATCTTTCTCTCCCTTCCTTAAAGGCAGGTGCTCCTCAGCCTTAAAAATGTACCCCTGGTGTACTTGGTTTACCCACTAAAGGAGCATTACTGACTGGGGTGGCACTATTCATTCATTCATTGATTGTAATTGCATGACATACTTCTTGTTGTTATACATTAATGTAATTGAATAGCCTGCCAGGTGCTCGACAAACAGTATGGAGGCTAGCGTTAAGTATATAATATGTCTACTCTAGACAATGGCGGTTGCAACATTGCCAAAGCGTCGGGCGCTAAAAAAGTCCACGCGTAAATTCGTTAATCTTATCTATTTATATAATAAGTTTTAAAATACAAACCCATATTCGATTGCATAGGTCCAGTGGGAAGTCTCACTCCGACGCCTCCGCCCATCTGTTGTAGTTGAGAAAGCTGCTTCCGAGCATCCTGTAAAAGAGGACAACAAACCGAAAATAATCACAGACAGCATATATGTATTTAATTGTATCCATTAGACATCTGTGAAATATGTAGAATAATATACAAGAGGCAAAGGGAAAGTGTGGCGGTTTCAAAGAAATCTCTTCAAAGTATCAAAAAGTGATTATGAATTGCCGGTTCAGTATCTTAGCACTTGATAGGCAGGCTTGGTTCTTTAACTATAAATATCCAGTAATTTCTCTCGAGACATTATGATTTAAAAAACTGCATTATACATTCGTTATGTTATATTCCAGCCATGGTGTTTGTATATGGAAGTACAAGTAGGAACCATCAGCGATATTCAAAAGTAAGACTGCATAGTGACGCATTTGCTATAATAGAACCAAAAAAACACTAATATGCCTAATCTATTCACAAACATGCTTGAAGATATTTCATAATATGTCCAACCAAACTTGAGAAATGAGTATTTGTCCTATGTGGGAGAGTATGTGTGCTATTTTCTGAGGAAAGAAATGGAGTATGTGATGAGAAACCCAAAGTGATGACGGACGATAATACTCTGGTACTAAAAATTCAAGCTAAAGCAGTGAAAAAGTCATAAGACCAATTGAGAAAATTGAAAAGCGTCTTCAATGTGGAATTTTCAATTTCATTGTTATACATCTATCAAAATAATATAATGTAAACGGAGCTGCCATGGAATGCTATACTTTTAGAAGTGGATGGACTGCTATACTTGAGACTAATGACCAGCTGTGGTTGGTTTAAGATGGCCATCTTTCCGCATGCGAGTATTTACCTCATTCACTCCCCATTTAATGCCATAGGACGTGAAATGCGGAAATTCCTATTTTAGATAATTTTCAAGGAAACGGATTACCTTCCTAAAGAAAACAAGACTTCAAAGCACCCTAACTCCTCTTTATTATTTAGTCTGGCAAAAAAAAAGATGAAAATATTAATCGTTGTAACCCATATTTTACGGTGGCAATATTGTGTCCATCTGCCATTTTAGTATTTGCGCAGATTTTGAGTCGCTACCGTACAGTGCAGCTACAAAATCTCAGCACATTTTATAATTATATAAAATAATAGTATTATAATCGCATTAAACATTAAACACATTTTTAAAACTACAATCCATTTTGTATTGGTTTAACTTCCAGCCGCGGTTACTCAGATCCTAGTTCGCGAAAAAAGTGCATCGAGCACGGTTTCTCAGATTAGTTTCGATACGTGGTCCATACTTAAAATTTCTGGAACTGGCCACTGGCGTGAAATATATTAAAATAGTAATTCCTATTTTTGAAATTGGAGCTCTTCGGCTGTAGGATACAATTTATTTTAAACGTCTGTCATTTGTTTTTTCTTTGTGGCACTATCTTGAAAATTGCGTGTTTACCTAATGATGTATGAGTTTTTACGATTTTTGCTGTGGTTTAAGTCAACAAGAAAATTGCCAAAGACTTTAATTAATGTTTGGTGATGAGGCCCTATCTCGTAGCTCTGTGTACCGGTGGTAACAGAAACTAACACTGATGCTGTATGACAACTAATTAAATCAGATAATAAAAATTCCTGTCAGCAAATACGTACAACATTGAACATTGGCATAAGCCAAGTGCAAAATATTTTGCATGTACACCTGAAAGTTTGGAAGCTTTTTTCGTGAAGGATACCGCATGAGTTAACGAAAGTTCAAAAATGACAGCGTGTAGAGTGGTGCGATAAAAAAATAAAAAAATACGACGGAGGGCAATCATTAGCAGTATATGATATCGTAACAGGAGATGAAAGCAGGGTGTACTGTTACAAACCTGAAAGAAAGAGTCAATCGGCGGAGCGGGTCTTTCCTTTGAATGATTTCCTGATGAAAATCAAGAAATGTCAAAACACTGATTAAATGATGATTCCTTAATTTTTTAGCAAGACGGGACATTGCACGACAATTTTACTACAACACCAAAGAACGGTCACTGCAGACTGGCGTGTTAACATTTGCTTGACCAGTGTTTAAAAAAAGTTCAGGAAGCGTTCATGCAGCAGAGCAGTCCTCCATTGCGACAATGCATCCGCTTATTACACTAAGATGACAATGGTATTTTTGAAGACTTCAAACGTGGAACCGATGATGTATCTTCCATACAGTCCGGACCTTGCACCCTGCGATTTCTTTTTGTTTCCAAAAATTAAGGATATACTTTGAGATATATGGTTCACAGCCCCACAAGCGGCAGTGATAGCGTTCCGAGAAGCCATTGAGGAGGCCTCAAAGAAGGCTGGGCCTACTACTATTCCCAATTGTTTCAAAGAATGAAAAAGTGTATAAATTTCCAGGGAGAATAATTAAAGAGAATAAAGTAAACACAATATAATTATAAGTGTTTTACTTTATCAGCATCCAGAAACTTTCAGTAACTGGCCTAAGTACCCAGTGTATGAAAATGACAATAAAAAGGAATTATTTCATTAGAGACTGATTTTATTAGGTCGGATAACATTGATAATAAAGGCAGCCCCGCAATATAAACAGTGGTGTCCTTCATTTTATTTTTATACAGTTGCTCGATCTTGACTATTGCTTGATGGGTGTGTATCAGTCACAGCGGTCAATCTAGAGGCTGTTTAATCGTTTTGCAGCCTATTTTAGGATAAAAATAAGTAAAAGTGTTACTACTTGAAACCCGGAGTACAGAACCCGGGTGCACCCGGAATGACCCATCTCAACACCGAATAGAGGGATGCTATGCACTGTTTATTAAGGACCCCTCAATTGGTTATTCTCCATACAAAACAAAAATGTAAATATCTCCCGAATGAAATGATGAAATGGAAGAAAATTTAAATGACATTAGACAATGGCATTGTACAGAGATTCCTTGAAGTGCTCTTATGCAATCTTCTTCCACGATGTTAGTCCATAATGAAAAAAATACTTTTGATAATTTTTACTACTAAATATCTCAAATGATATAATTTTGTCAAAATCAGTAATTAGTCTCTGTTATTACGCATATTGTTATTACGCATTGTTATTTTTTTATATATTTTGATTCATTCCATACATAGAAAATTTTATGGATATTCAAAAGAGACTTCATTCAGAAAGGTATTTTGATTACTTTTAAAAAATACAGGAAACGTCAAAACAATGGAAATATGCCCGAAATTGGGTGCTAGCACCAAATTCAAAAAGTTTGGAGCCCAACGATCTTCAGTAATGGTTGTGAACTATATTTATCACAATATCTCTTGGTCTGAATCAAGAGAATGACTGCTTTTAAACTGTATCGACTTTTAAACTGTTCTATCCTGCAACTAGGGGAAAAGACTATCAGCGATCGTGCCATGATGGAGGCCAGAAAGACCTTTGGAATTGAAGAAACTTTGATTCAGAGCAGACCTGTGATAAATTGCAGCATTTAATTTCATGATATAGTTATAAAAAAGGCGAATAGGAGGCGGACAAAAGTATAAACCAAAAGTAATCTTTAAAATTCTGATATTTAGCTCGTTGTCAGTGATGTTTTCCTTCAGTCTTCTTTCAGTGTACAGCAATGTCATCTCCGGTTTTGAAAAATATTGAAAAATACAGGAAAATAAAGGAACTAGATATGAAGTATACCTCGACTTGCTTGTAGTGTTGGTCCAGCTGCATCATTTCAGCCTGTTGCTGATGCATGTGGGTTTGCGACGACATGACCAACTCCATTTGTGTTTTGTACTGGGCTTCCTGTAACCAGTCAACACAATCTTCTCTCTTTCTGTGTTCACGGTTAGAGCTTTATACCCACAACAGTTTCTCTATCTCTCTCTCTCTTTCTCTCTCGTTTAGAAAAATCTCCTACTTACAATTTAGAGATTTCTTCAGCGTCTTATTAAATCTATCATATCTATTATTAATCATTACCTTTTGCTCATTCGGTTTGAACTGGACGCCGGCTACTCCTGTTCTTTTTTGTTTTTAATGACAACTAATAGATTTGATAAAGCTAATTATTAAATAAATAATTAGCAATAAAGCTAAATTAAACAGCGTTTAGAGTTTAAAGTGGGAGGAGAAATTTGATTCTATTAGACTCTAGAAGCGAAAGAAAGGACCGTGATGAGCCTACCATTTCCATCTGCGTCTTGAACTGAGCTTCCTGAAACCAAATATCAAAAGAGTGTTAACTTAACAAAACGCCTTACTGCGGTCGCACAGTACCTGGCCATATTACCGTGTATTTTGGTACTGATTTACACTTTTCATTACACTTATTAGTGGCCGTCAATAATGACTTTTTTGAGGGCTTTGCAGTTGCAAATAATACACGTGATAAATAATTGAGCATAATAACATTTTAATTTCTGAGTTATAATTAGAATGATTTTCAATCAATTTGCCTCAATATTTATATAATCGTAATAGAATGAGCGTCGAGCGGCATCTTCCGTCTGTTGTGCATCCGCATGCTTCTCAATATAGCGGATGACTACTGACGAGCAGCGGCCGACGGCCTCCAGTCACGCCTAGCTGTGTCCACTGCAGGTCTTGTCGCTTACCGATGTTGCTCGTTTGTTGATGTCGCTCGGAGGTAAAAGGTTTTAGAACACCCGCGTTCCGTTCACCCCTGATTCTCATGCTGGTCTGCGTCTACAGCTCTGGGAGCTTTGCATTGATTTATCCATTGCCAGATGTCTGATAAAACGAGCGTGTGTGTCATCGAGTTACGGATGAACACGGTAGTCCTGTTTCTATGGTTCGACGTTTCATATAGGTTTTATGCAATATGAAATTATGTGAGTCGCTGTACGGCTTGTGATAGTACAGTAATGTACAGCTTGTGATATTGATAATAAATGCTTCTATCGAAGCGCTGAATCTCATGTGTAATTCTTGTGTTGTGCTTGAAGGGGTAGCTACTTCCGGTGGCTTTGCACTGAGCCACTGTTTTCTTAACCCCATATTACCATTGCACTTCGGTGATGCGTCCTGCTGTTTCTCCTATGCTGCCACTTCGTTTATTATCTTCGTTAATCTTCTGTGCATTCCTGATTAGCTTCTTGGAGAGTCGGCATAGTCGGAGATTATCCCTCGGGCGACTGACAGGAGTGTGATGCAGATTTACGGTGGCGATAACTTCGCATCGATTCGTAAGCTGCTTCCGGTCTCGGGATGTTTCTTCAGGTCCCTTCCTTTCCGGTTTGTTAGCTTTGTTGTGCGTTAGGTATCAAGTACTGTGGTCCCACATATTTTTGCACATATTCGCACCTGTATATGGTTTGAATCCTTTAGAAAATTAGACCCCATAATCTTAATTGCTATGGGTAATTTGAAATTGAAGACTATCATGGTGGTTTGACATTATAAATAAAATAAAGCGAATTAACCGCATGTAGTTTGTAGCAACCGATGTTTCGGTGATGTTGCAACCGCCATTGTCGACAATGGCGGTTGCAACATTGGCGAAACGTCGGGTAGTACAAATTTCACCTGGTAAATTCGTTTTATTTTATTAATGGGTAATTTGTTTCGAGCTGTAAGGGCCTCCCTAAAAATAATGTAAGTGATTTAGAAAGGTGTAAGGTTTGCATTGTTACATTAATTACTTAATCACTTTCACATTTTGGCCTAAACAAAAATTGCAATTCATCGAACTCAGATAATAGCATTTCAGTAGAGATTTCCAGCAATATTTTATTGCTATATATTGAAGAGTAGTCTTAAATTTATTTTCTGTATTTTAATTATTTTATAAGGTGCATATTTATTGCGATATAAAATTTTCAAATATCATTCGCAAAGCGTTTCGCCGTCAGTCTAGGCAATGTATGTATTTTTTTAATTCAATTGGTTTCTGACTTAGATTCTGATGACTAAGATGATAAACGCTCCCTCGACACTCTCCACTATTTTCCCTTTGTATCTAGCTGTAAAAAGATTTCATTATTAGTGTGCGTGTTTCTTATTTAACCGAAACACATAAATTTAATATTATTCGATTCAGATCACGACAATTTAGACCAACCATAATAGTTGTTTATACCTTTGGAGATAAGTGTTATATTTAACGAAACACATAAATTTAGTATTATTCGATTCAGATCACGACAATTTATACCAACCATAATAGTTGTTTAGACCTTTGGCGATAAGTGCTAAAGTCCCTAAATCCTAATGTTAAATATGCCAGGTTATATTTTGACTACTACACTTTTGAATAGTGCTTTTTTTAAGTTGTCTATGTATAAAAATTTATTATTATTATTATTTACTCTGAACAGGCAGCTTTGCTGACACGTCCAGATCAGATCTTGTAAAGCTAGTCATAACAATATTAACAAGTTTTTAGGTAAAAAATCGAGAGTGTTGTTGAATTGATTGACAGAGTTTGCACTTATCACTTCAAATGGTAGTTTATTCCACATATCCACCACTCTATTTTGCAGAACATTCTTAAGAGTTTTACATTTAAACTTTGCACGGTTGGGTTTTTTAATGTGACCTTGAAGATTTTTGTTGACATTGAATTTGTAAATATTGAATTTGAACATTGAATTTGCCCAGATACATCGTAATAATTTGTGAGATTTGTATATGTCTCAATCAGGTCCCATCTTTGTCTTCTTAGGTTGAGAGTAGTCAGTCCAAGTAATTCCAAGCGATCTTCATAATTTCTGTTCTTCAGGCCTACTGGCATTTTGGTTGCCCTTCGCTGCACCTTTACTAGGACATCCACATATTTGCATAAGTAGGGGCTCCAAAGCTGATAGTCATATTCAAAGATAGGTCTCACATATGCCTTCTAGATCTTTATAAACACCTCTATTGTCAGATGTTGGAAAGCTTTCCTTATCAGATAGAGAGTAGAGTTGGCTCTTTTAACAATTGCAACTATGTGTTTTTCCTATTTGAGATCATCACTTATTGTTATTCCAAGACCTTTCTGTTACTTAACTACTTCTATTTGGGCGTTTGCCAGGAAATGTGTGTTGGGGTTTCTTTTCGCAATATGAAGCACTGCACATTTCTCAGTGTTCAAGGTAAGCAACCAATCTTCCGTTCACGCTTTGATCTTGTCAAGATCCTGTTAATTCCAGTTATTCCAATTTATTATTTCTTAAGTCGTCGAGAGGAAATTCGCAGATGTAGAGATCTCACGGAACCCAGTTAGGGAACTGCTATTCTAGATGATAAACTTAAGCTGGTAAATGAACTAAAGATCTTGGAATTTGAATGTCATCTGATTTAAAATGGAAATAGCACAAATTTGCTGGTATTCTTTAAGATAAAACAGGCAAATTGCTTTTTTTTTTTTAATCTTGCTGCAGTAAACCAACACACAAACAAGTACTCGAATAAGACTACTTGAATGCTTATTAAGTGAAGTATGACAGTCCAGTTAGGAGAAGAAGCTATGAACCCTAGGAGTCACAGCATTGGAGGAACTCCAAAAGCGAAGGGACTTGATCAAGACCTATTCGATATTTTCAAGTTTCTACAACTGTGCTACCATTGAACGAATGTATACATTCATTGAGAACACGCATCTCCGAAGAAACGACTTGAAGCTTCAAGTTGCTCGATGAATCGACATAAACATTTTCTGTCTAACAGAGTTGTGAATGATTGGAACAACCTTCCAAACATTGTTGTGTGTGTAAAACATTAATATTTTTAGAAACACACTGGCTGGGCAGTTTCATCAAGTGTGAAAGGACTGACTGAAAACATAATAATCAGATAAGGCCACATCAGCTTATGCAGGGTAGCCACAGAGCTGGAAAACTGGGAATTATCAGGGAATTTCATTATACCGGGATTTATCGGGGAGTCAGGGAATTTTCAAGTACATCGAGGAATTTTCAACTTAGTCATATTTTAAATCTGTTTCGTCTTTGCAGTTAGAAAAAACCCCAGAAATTATTTTTGGTGTAGACAATAAAATATTTATTAGGCTAGCGCTTATAGAAGTCGTAATATTCATATTAAATGCCTGTAAGACATTATTACTTCTATGTTGTCGCGGCACCTGCAGCATTCGGATTGTGGGCTTGAGAGATTGCAAAATAAGTACTCTTGTCTGCCTGAATTAGTTTATTAATGATTTGGTAGATAAAATAAAGTATAAAATTATACATTTGATATTTACAAATAATTTTTAAAATGAAACTATGGCCAATTCTTTTGAAACCACCAAAACTTACTATTTATCTACTGCATACTTTCAAATAAAAGTGAAAATATCACCTATAATACATTTTTACACTAGGTCGCATCCTATCACACTGATTTTGTATGAAGATTTATACAGAACCTGACCCAACTAAGAGCCAGTTGTTCCAGAATCCGTGGTAATAGTACAAATCTGTATGAATAATTAAAATCGGTAATAATTCTGCAAAATAGCATTGTTTCCATAGTAATTGGAGTTACTTTAGTAATCTGAGATTTGCCAGCCGATACCGAGTGGTAAAAGTAACTTTCGCAAGATGGCGGTTCGGAATCAGCTGTTTCAGCACGCGGGTGTAGGTGTCAATTTGCTTGGTTTTGATAATAATTATTGTAAATTTGGAAATGGATTTGGGATACATTGTTTCTTTTGACGGCAGTAGTTCGGATGACGATCGTGTAATTATGAAATTTGTCTTCATGTGAAAACCGAAACACTTCGGCTTCTTATTATGTGGAATATGGCATTTATCATGCTGGCAACTCAAATTAGTAATGAAAGATTTTACGATCGTAGTTTTGACGATTAAACAACCAAGTTTTTAAAAATACTCTAGTAACAATTACTATGATAAATTGGGAATATTACCATGGATCAAACAACTGGCCCTTAGTATGTCAAATTAACGAAGCGTCTAAAAAATCCTTCCTTCATAAGGCCAAATGTAGGTATGCCAATCTCCATAAGTAGGCGACAAACATTTCTCTGGCTTAAATTTCTGCGCCCAAAATCACGTAATACCTTATACTTTATTTTAACGTATGTAAAATAATTCATTCATTCATTTCATACTTACATACACTTGTTTATATTTAATAATATTTTTGGCTTAATTAGAAGCGCCTATTGTTACGAATACTTCGATGTAATTTAATTTTGAGAGTAAATTTGTCGTGGCAAGATCAGGATTTTTTTTTAAATCACACTGGAAAATATTGAATTATCAGGGAATTTTGAAACCCTATTCTGTGTCCTGTTTATTAATCTGAACGGAGTGAATGATCATACCGGGCTGGTCACTAAAATTACCAGTCAGTTGCGTCTACCATATTATAAAAACTACTCTATTTATCTGCACACTCTTCAGATTAATAATAATAACAATTAGAACATTTTTGGAACCTCTGGAAATTGTAGTTTCGGCGAATGTCATAATTTTATGTAAATTCCTTGGTAAAACTCACCGTGTACGCATTTGCAATGTTATCGCGCGCGTTCGACGATGCAGCTGCGATGTAAACGAGTGCAGGAGTGTGTGTTGCAGAGCCGGGCGAGGGTTGTTCTGCGAGCGGATGCGTGGGTTCCTGCCTGGGTCCGTGCGCGGCCTCATCCGCTTCCTATGGAGCCCCGACCAATACTACCGCCAATACTGCCGCTGCGGGTACGCTCTCCCCCTTCACATCTCACGCTTGCATCTCGGGTTGAATGTCGCGCGCGTGCGGGGACGCCCTCCACTTATATGGGCCCCAGACTTCACTCCTCTTCCCTTTCAGTAGTTTCATCCGTCCGAAGTTCGCTCGGCTTACCGAAGATATTGTACTGAAAGTCAGTAATCTTAACTTGCCAACTGTGGCAGCTTGTGGCTTAAATAAGCCCTAACCGCAGCGCATAATTAGATCTCTGCTTGTATATGTTTGAATTAGTGTAAAAACACGATTGATCTGCAATACATATGTTCTGAGGAAGGCTTTTAATGTGTTCCAAGGCCACCAGCGACTCAGTCATTTACCTATTTTACAAGAATCCCACTTTATTTATGCTTGCCATCCATGTTTTGTCGCCAGTAATAGTTCCAGAAACAGTTGATGACCCATTTTCGAAACGTAATCACATTTCTCGGCACCAATCCACACACGGGCTTCTTTTTTTGTTTCACACTAGCACACGGGATATCCAATGACAACAAAGTTTCCTCACACCAAGATTCCATGTAAGATGGAAGAAGGGGGGGAACACTAACCTAACGAATGTGTAAGATACTCTCTATGTCCTAATGTGATTCCGTGAGTCTTCTCACACCAGAATTTTAGTAGTCCACACATTTCTGCAGTGACTACGGTCGGCGGGCGTCCACTACTGTTGTCATCTTCAAGACTAATTCTGACTTTTAAAATTGTTAAATCATGTAAAAATCATTGCCTGAAAAGGCGCAGATTCGCCTAAAGCTGAATTTAAACGTTAAAAAGCTTAACACTTCTGATAAACCAAATTTAAAGTAAAAGTAGATCATAGCACACAAATGTACTCGCTTGTGCTCCATCGTAACAGACGAAAAGGCACGAAGTGATGATGGAATAAATACGGAAAAATATATTGTTTTTTTTAATTGTTGTAAATGGCCATTCTCATTTGATATTTAAATAAATTTTCTATTTAGAAACATAGGATATAGATGCATTCCATTTTTAAATTTCGAGAATCTCAAAATTTATATAGTGACCTGTGATACAATAGGTGTCAAAATCTATATGGAATAAGCCACGGTCAGCACGCTTTCTTCACGAACTCCAATGTGAGTAAGCCGCAGCTGGGATGTTAATTGACTACCAATGTTGTTCAGTTTGTCAATTCATCTTTTAAAATACAGGATGGGTCAAAACTCCCTCCCTAATTTCAATGGGGCCATTGTGAAACGAG
>JAOPUG010135777.1:0-12570 GCA_027564375.1 Micropterix facetella | reverse complement strand
TCCAGGTTACTGTCAGTAAATTGTTATATGGTTCTTGCGGAGTAGGATTTCTGAAACAAAACAATGAATTTTATTTCCGCAGACATTATATTTTATCAATAATATGTACAAAATGATTTCTATTAGCATGCAAAATTCAGTTATCTTTGGACGTACCGTAAAAACAAAATGAAATTAAAATAGGATAATTATAACGACGAAAGCCGTCATTTTCTTTTTAGGATAGAGGTGGCAATTCACGGTTACGCCATCGCGTCAAATGGCGCGATATACAGCCAAAATTTGACCGTGAGTGGTGAAATCTTTTGGCGTGATGTACAATTCTAGATTTCCAGTCGCGCCGAGCCTTGGCATGACGCCAAACCATAGCGCCATCTGCCCGTGAGTGGGGTAACTGCGCGCCATTTCACAGCACCATTTGCGTTCATTTCGAGCAGTGACGTCGGGCGAGCCAGCGGCACGGCTGCCAGGCGGCGAAAAGATATTCAAATATTATTATATATGTTTACATTTAACAAAAATGGCAAATTGTTTTTGTACCACTTTAAT
Organism: Micropterix facetella; assembly: GCA_027564375.1. NCBI lineage: Eukaryota > Metazoa > Arthropoda > Insecta > Lepidoptera > Micropterigidae > Micropterix > Micropterix facetella. The sequence goes on along the minus strand of JAOPUG010135777.1, from coordinate 12,021 downwards.
TTTGGTTTTCTGGTGGTTATGTGTTGACAAACAGCAGCCGCACAAAGTAAAAGTTCTTCTTCGGAATCAGAATTCCTGACAAAGTGTCTACTTTGGAATCAGAACTCAAGACGTCAGTGTAGTACCCCGTCAAATACAAAATGAAAGAAATTTGGAGTGATCGTGTTTAGCGTCCACGCCGAATGGCCCAACCGTGAATGGCCACCTTAACGCCGATCGTGGGTACGATGATTACCAACATCTCTTTATTAAATTAATATTATTGGAAGGGGATGAAAAAAAATGGTTACAATAATGAAATTACGCCGCATCGACTGGAGGGAGAAGCCACTAGAAGAAGAAAATAAGCTATAAAATCCTACAACGTGGAGGGAAGTGGGCGTATGACGGGGTGAAAAGGGGGCGAGGGGGTGGATCGATAGGCGCGTCGTTCAAGATGGCAATTGGTATTTTTCGTTGCAAAGAGACGCGCGCTGTTTTTGTGAAGAATGGATCCATTCTTCTTCAATAAAGCGATCGTTATTCTTGTTAAACTGTACCGTCGGTCGCCCGTCGCGGAAGTACCTAAATCAAATGTTCACCTAATCAAGGGTTTCGGCCAGATTCAAAATACGCACTTTGAAACTGACGATTTTCGAGAAGCCTCATTTGTCGTTAAATTAGTGAATCTTTAGGACATAGTGACTTACTGCGAAGGCTCTGTACTGCCCACCAGCCAAGTTGAGGTCAGAGCATTCGTAAATAGAGTTATAAAAGCTATCTTTTCTTTTTCCTGGGATTTCTTGCTACTTAAACTCTGGGGCGTTTGTATCTTCTTTTTATTAAGAGGAATGAGTAAATTTGGTGAAAATTCGCCAAAATAAAATATGTAGAACTAGAATCACGACGTGAAAATAAAGAGAAAACGTTTGACTTCCACAGAAATTCGTAATTCTCTGAAAGGAGATAATCAATATTTTCCTAAAATAAATTCTTGAGAGACTAACATAAAATCTAAGTTTAAAATCAGTGTTGTAATTATACTAACTTCAGTGAAATAATCTTCGATTTCTAGTATTATATTTTAATAGGGGTGCATGGTCGGAATGATGAATAACATAGTATATATGTATATATGGATGTGCGTGTACATGTATGTGTATAAAAAAGTACATGAGAGTGTACATATGCATGAGTATTTAGTTGCATTTAACTCTTTTTATCTGCATGTATAACAGACGAATCAATTAATATTATTAGAAGCAAGTAACTTATAACATAAAAAAGGGACAATTCGTTTGTCATTGCACTGGAAGCAAATAACTTATTGTCGAAACTACGGACTTAATTACTAACTGTTAGATACATTGAATATTGACTGTCAAGTAAGTAATCTATCGACCAGACTGTCAGACTCTTTGAAATTAGGCAGTGGACCTCCCCCTAATTACTCCTCATTACCACCTTCTGCAGGACTTGAACCATCCTTTTAGAAGAATATACCCCTCGGAAAATTCTCAAGCTAAAATTAAATTTTTTGTATTTCATATACGTATTTTTTTCTCATTTCGAAGTCTCGGATAAATTTAGCTTCGCCGGATATTTGTTTGCGACTAAGGAAAGGACGGGAGGCAGCCGCTTTTTGGGATCAGCTGATCATTAGACATTCACGAATTTACATAAAACAGGAATTTCGCATGTGTACACCCGGGTGATGAAGGAAAGCACCATTACTAACTAATTGAACGTTATAACACACAGAAAACAACGGAACGTTGTTTTCTGGTGGACTGTAACTTCTTGTCAATCAACCACGGTGGCAGCTAGAATAGGAGTCACATAAGCCCGCCCATATGACTAACATCGTCCGTGACAAGTCCTGACCGTGTCGACATATGGAAGTTGCCATTGGACGCCATAAAATGACAGATCGTCGGATCAATTCATCGGCCGACCAATATTACACTTGGATGTAGTTCCTCCTGGATCCAGTATCACATCATCGGCAGAACCTCAGTTCAGTGGTGATCTCGGCATCCTGCAAATGTTCGAGAATTATTCGACATATGCGAATCCACAAAAATCAACATTTGATGAGAACTTCAATGAGGGGTTGGCTATGGTTGAGGCGTTCTCTATCTCTATCCTTTCCCCAACAGAAAAACCCAGAGAAAAATCAAATTTACCTTCCGACAGAATTAGACATTCTATTCCAACCAAAACCGTATATTTTTTACAGACTAGAAGTAGCTAAATGACAAGCGGACATTACATCCAGCATTGTCATAAGACGAAACTCGTGATAGCCAGTCATGATAAAATCAGGCATCAAATACACTTATTCTCCATCCAGAGCTTAGACTACACCGAAATCAAATACGATGCGACAGACTAATACAGCCACAAATACACATTGTACCTCCCCCCTTATATACCATTATGATTACTTCTTACTAACTATGTGCATAAACTAACTGGCTAATATCATATTTACAATAGGGCCTCCGTTGTTTCATTATTACGATATTTTTAAAGATTTAATTGAACCACTGGCTTGTCCATAAATTTTCCTCTTTGGAGGGTGTTATAATGCATTGGAAAATAGCGTAATATATTACTTTTTATGAAGACAGACCGAGATTATCTCGCAATTGAATAAATAATTGAAGAAATATATACATTAATTTTCTTTAACACTCAATCTGTGAATCTCACTATATGTGTCTGTATGTCATTATTCCATGATATTTTATCTCTCGAACTGATGCGATTCACAACCACACGAGGAATCTGGCCGGCAGTCGTGAAAGATGACATGATTGCGATCGTCCGACTGACCTCTCACGTCAATGCTCAATGGAATGCATTTAGCTTAAACAACTTTAATGTCAGTAGGTTTAGTTCCAACCAGGTTTTAATTGAAGCCATCGCGAAGTTAATGCGACTATTTAAGTTTTCCCAAAAAGAACCGGATATTACTAGCAGTGTGTCATCCGCATATGCTATTAATCTACCGAAACTAAGCTCACAAAGTGGTTTTATGTACAATGTACATAGTGAACAGAATTGGTCCGAGTACGTTGCCTTGAGGAACACCATATGTTAGTGACCGCGATACACTTTGAACACCATTAAGGTTAACAATTTGTGTTCAAACAGTTTTGAGATAATCTGAAAACTAATTAACATCGAAGCCATTGATACCATAACCCAGTAATCTTTTACAAAGTATTTTATGGGATATGGTATCAAATGCTTTTGCTACAATTCACTTTTTTTAAATCAATGCATCCGTTATGCTTTTAGTGACCTCAAGGATAGCATCACCTGTACCGACACCGTTCTGAAAGCCGAATTGATTAGTAGATAGAAGTGCCATTTTATCTAAGTGGAGCGATATACTTCGACAACTTTGGTGCGTCCTGCGGTTGGTAATCCCTGACTTATTCAAAAAGGCTAAAATCTTATTTCAACAAGTTTCTCTCGTCCCCAGAATTCCAAAAATACCCATAGACGCCATGCTTGCTCTACCTATTGGTCAGATCCTCCTCTAGGCCAAGTAAGCAAGGGTGCACCTGCAGCAGCATTTGAGGGACTCGGGTCGAATTTGCTACCACCTGGTGGTGCTTAGGATTACGTAGGGTGCTGCATTTTTAATTTTGTTTAGATGGACTACAGGAAGACTTCGGACATACGGACAACCAAACAAACGCATAGCATGCATCAGTCTATATAACCCGTCCCACATAACACTGCGGACGGACAAGAAAGCGGACATTTTGCGTAGCAAATTCGTAATAGAAAATGGTTGGAAGAAACTTGTGAGAAAATGACTATAAAAATGAATATAGTGAGCTCATCAGAACATGTTATTCCCCATCACAATAATAGTAACCAGTTCATTTAGCATACGGTTGTTCAAAATATGTATAATTCTATGACCCCACATTTTATAAGGACTCCAATATCTCCCTTACTGATCCAAATAATAATTTTAAATTCCTCCGCAGGAAAATCACCTGCCAGGGCAAAGACCTCTCTGCCGATAATGTAACAGAGCATTTCAGTAGTTATATACCTGACAAAAATAGATGCTTTGCTAATTTCTGGCCCTAGAAAGGCTTGGATCTATGACAACTATCTAACTTCTCATTTATCATGGCCCTTTCTCATTTAGATTTCATCAAAACACAACTGTCCCACCTAGATGGTTCCTAATGGTTCCCTGCAGCTTGAGCTATAATAGCCACTATGTCAATTTGGTCGGCTCAACTCGCGGGCTAGCCCCTATATGGGAGCCTCCTCGAATGAGGGACGAACCTGGTGAACCTGCTGTGTGGCGGATTTGGGGACGGAAACTCGGGCGGAACTGGACAGCTGATGCACGGGACGGGAAATCCGGTCGTGTTGTCACTGACTGAGACCCGGAGGTGTCTGAGAACGTATATTCTCTAAGGCGAGGCGAGTAGGCGTCATCCTGTCGTCGCCTACCCTTAGGAACGACTCTATGGCCACCCGATCTTCGGTGAGCATTGCTGAGTAAAGGACGCCACTGGTCTGCGATATTTCCGAGTGACAGAATGTCGCATTATCACGACAGGTAGAGGTTGCGCAAGCGACTTCGAGCCTGAGACGGGTGGATGGAGAAATCCGTCTAAATGTGGGAACGAGGGCACGAGGATACCTCACGGGGTTGAAAATTCCCAGTGCCTCGTGGTAAGTAGTTGGCCTCTCGCGGGCCGAGGTGGAGCTTGGTACGTAGATTTGTCTTCGTCCACCATATCTCTGTGTTTCACTCCTGTGTGATATAGCAATAAAGTTCGATGAAACTTTCTGGGGTGGCCGGGATCGCCCGTAGCAATTGACAACCCCAATTATCCCATCTAAATTGGGCAGTTGGGCTGGATTGGGGCTAATGGGGCATGCGCAGATCGGGCCCGAGTCACAGCTCAACTCCCATCTGACAGCCTCCTCGAATAGAGATTAATCCGGTGAAACCCGCTTTGCGGTCGGACCTGGGGCAACACCTCGGGCGGCCCTAGGCGGTTGAAGTATTGGTCGGTTTACCGGCCTTGCTTAACTGACGAATAGTCGGGGGAGTTTGGAAGCGTAGTGAGGCTGGCCCGCTAGGCAGCTTGCTGTCCAGTGTCTCGATATTTGGCGATGGTTTCTAACGGGCAAGTTGCGTAGTTGAATAGTAGATTTGTGCCGTCCAAATTTCTTTCTGGTCATCCCGGGGCGATATAACGATACAGTTCGTTGAAACGCCTCAGGGTGCCAGGATCTCCGGAGCACTGGTCTTAAAATCCATAAATGTCCCATGTAGGTACGCTGTTGCCAGCTAGTATAAAATCTTGGTTGTCCTTAGACAAACCCACCGACCTGTCGACTCTTTTCAGGTCCAAGCATCACTTTGGGCGATCTCTAAAACTGCCCTCTCTGATTTATGCCAGCTCCAGAATAACCAAACCTGCGATGCTGTCCAATTTTAAGGATCCGGCAATAACGCAGCACGAAGCAAGTGGCCGTAGTTAACCAAATAATATACAGGCCCGCTTAGACCTGCACAAAAAGTTTCTTGCTGGAATCGGCCAGAATTTCACTGGTCTGATGTATCGCAGTACAACCATGAGCGATGTGGACCTAAAAAAGTCTCTCCTGGGTGAATGCAACAGAGATGCTGAAATGTTACCTAATTGCCTTTCAGCGTACACTTCCAGACCGCAGTAACCTTGCACGTAGGAGTTATTCAGAGGATAGTTCATGTCATCTTTGTAGCAATACCCCTTGCACAGCTAGACATATTTTGTCTGGCTGCAAGGCGGTTCTAGATCAAGGACGGTATACTTATCGCCATGACAAGCCTTTGCTATTATTCGTGAGGTAATTAGCCTCTCGGTGAATCGTGCCAACAAGATCTTATAGTATCCTCCAAACTACAAATATTGTAGAAATAACTGTTCCATAGGAATAAAATATCCCAAAAGACCACGAGTATAAATTAAATAAATACCATGATCTCGCAAAAGTCGTCACCCGGAACGGCTTCACTGTTCGCCTTCACGCGGCGGAAGTAGGCGCTTGTGGCCTCCCGGCCAAATCTCTATTTCACCTATTTAAGGATCTTGGTGTTTCCATGGGAAAATAATTAACTCCTTCCTAGAAAAAATCTAAAACCGTGATTTCCGCATATTAACTTCTATGGCTTCGAAGAGGGAGTGAATGGGTGGTAAGGTAGACGCTTACGTGTGGCCATCCATACAGCTGTCCTAAACCTACCACAGCCGGTCGTTAGTCCGGAGTCCACCGATCACCCCCAAAAATGTAATAATAATATTATGATGGGCCCGACTCCGGTCGGTGAATTCCATGGCAGGTCCGTTTGTACTTACTTATGATTGTAATCTTACCTGAAGGAAATCTTTCCAAAAATGTCCAGGAATATTTATAATGATTTTCTGGTGCGAATTTCCTAGCTTTAGCAAACACGGACTTCATATTGGGCATCAAGTGCTCGGAAACGAAAATAGGTGTTTTCCCGAACAGCTGAATTATTTCGGAGTTTTCTTTTTTAGTTTTTCCCCCTTATTGTATGACTACTGATTTTAGAGACTTATCTCAAAGTAATGTTGAGGTAAATTCAGCGATAATTGTTTTTCCTTTTCCCTGTCTACCCTTGAGGACACGCGATAGATATTTTTTATGTCTCCAGTATGTAGAGGGAAACCTATAACAGAAACAATTTCCACTAGATTTTCATTTTTAAATTCCGGTATATTTCGAAATTTTGAGTTTTTTCTCCTGGATAATTTATTCAAATTTGTTTCCTAACTTTTCTATATTATCAGTAAGGCCTTTATTGTTTGCAGCGAGGTCTTGAAACTTCCTTTTTATTGAAACAAGGTCCGTTACTTTTTCCACTACCTTATCATATTGTTTGGCGACAAATGTGAAAGATTCTAGGATTTTTGAATTTTCCGTCTTAATTTGGTCACTTTTTCGATTATTTTCTTATTTTCGACAACTCAATTATTGTAGCAGTTCTTGACAGGCCTCGGATAGTTATCTTAAAATGTCGCTTTTCATATTCATCATACTAATTTGCATTTGTTCAAAGAGCTGGTCATTACTAGGTCACCTGGTGTCATGGTCGCTGTCTTCTGTGTATTCGTGATTCGTGGGGGTTAGTGAAGGGTCTTTCGTTGATAGATTAACAGTATTGGTTTTAACAGTATCGCCTCACATTGAACGAGAATCGCTGATTTTGCAGGGAAAACATTTTCAGCTTGCTATATCCACGACTAACAGTTTATTTTAATGTATGGTAGTTAATCCAGCACACAAGAGGTGAAAATTTTCGTAACAACGACTGCATTTGATACTATTTTGTTTTCGTTGTTTTTTGTCAATCCATTTCTGCTAATCCCATGTATGTCTAGTGCCCTATAGTACGTAGAATATAATCGATTCGATTTTGTTATTTGGTTTGCGAATTTGCTGATTTAAGTTGTTGGTTATTAAGTTTCGCATACTAGAGATGACACAAATATACTAGATGACACAAACATCGATGGTGAATTCGAAATAAAAATTATATAAAAAAAAACCTGACACCGCAATTGACCGCGGCGGGAATCGAACCCTGGACCACATTTCAGTATCTAACTGAGTTGACCACGTGTCCACTGTCTAATATCATAGCAGCGGTTGGCTGCGTTTGAAATGCGTATAATGTTCAAGAGAAATTTGGATTCCACCAAACGGAGAGTAAATATATTAGTGTTGGCTCACTGAGACATAGAATTTGTAAACAAATTTACAGATTCTGCTGTGAATCTCACTCCCTTAAGATAAATCACCAGAAGGGTGATTCCTCGAGGGGTTGAAACCCTGAAATCCGACAACCTACTTTCAGTTCAGGGCACCCCGTCACTGCAATACCAACAGGACACAGGGTCATACCTATCTAACCATACTTGAAAGCTGGTTAAAAGCTATAGGCTGAGATTATGTAACCTGAAACTTCGGTTACTACCCCTTTAATTGTGAAATGTATCCAATTTGACTCCAAAGAGTAGAAATAGGTGAGACTTCTTCGACACCGCTTCGATCAATCTACCATTAATTCATTGTAGGTCAATATCATCATTAAAACTACCTCCTTATTAGATGTTTGTCATACTAGAGTTTCGATAAATAAGTCATTGTAGAATTATTATTAGAGTGAGAAAAAGGAAGAAAAGACATCTAACATTATGTCCGAGATGTAACGTCAGCGCGTCATTTGTGTTACAAAATTATGAATAAATCAGTGGTTCAATTAAATCTTCATAAAATATAGTAATAATGAGATTACGGAGGCCCCAATTATAACTATGATATTAACCAATTAGTTCACGCACATAGTTTAGTGAGATAGAATCGTAATGGTATGAAAAGCGGCGAGGTACAATATAAAATTGCGGCTGTGTTGGTCTGTAGTGTCGTATTCGATTTCGGTGTGGTCCCAGATCTTGACGCCGGATTTTATCATGTCTTGTTTTATCAGATTTTATCATCTGTCGGATTTTATCATCACGAGCCTCCTCTTACGTACAATGTATGGATGTAATGACCGCTTGTCATTTAGCTACTTTTTGTCTTTAAAAATACAAGGTTGTGGTATCAACCTTATTAGGTTAAGATTTCTAATTCTGTCTGGAGGTAAATAGGATTTTTTCTTTGGATTTTTCGTTGAGGAAGGGGTAGAGAACACCTGCACCATAGCCAAACCCTCCAGGCACCTCACCATACCAGAGGATGGAGTTTCGAGTCCTGAAACTGATGATTGAAGCTTCAGCGAATGTTGATTTTTCTGGGGTCGCGTACGCCATGTCGAATGACTCTCGAGTATTTGTCTACAGACTGCCGAGGTCACCGTTTCTGAGGTTCTGCTGATAATGTGATGCTAAAACCAGGAACTTTGCCAATAATAACCCCGTGCAATGCTCGTCGGTCGATAAATTGTAGATCCGACGTTCAGATATTTTATGGCGTCCAATGGCAACTTCCATATGTCTACCGGTCAGGACTTGTAGCGTGGCGACTGATCCCTCGATGATAGTCCTATGGGTAAGATTATGTATCTCCTATGCCAGATACCTCCATGGATTATCGACTAGAAGTCACAGTCCACCAGAAAACAAGTTCCGTTGCTCGTTCGCACACCGGCGAAATTCCTGGCTTAAATGCTCTCATAAGTATAGAGTGATCAACTGGTCTCAATAACGGTTCCCTTCCTTTCTTGCCTGTCACAGACAAACACCCGTTGACTCTAGTTTTCCCGAGACTCAGTAATGAAAAGAAAAAATGTATTTAAAAATACAAACAAATCTAATTTTAGCTTAAGAATTTTCTGAAGGATAAGTTATTTTAAAAGGATGGGTCCAGTTCTGCTCAATGTGGTAATGAGGAGTGATTAGGGGGAAATCCACGGCCTATCTTCAAAGAATCTAACATTATTTATTAATGGTCTCCGTCTGGCCTATAGATTACCTACTAACTTGACGGTCAATATTTAATGAATCTAACAGTAGTATTTAAATACGTATTTTAGTCATTAAGTTATTTGCTTCCGATGCAATTACAAACAAATTGCCCCTTTTTTATGTTATAAGTTACTTGATTCTAACAATTTCAATTGGGTCTTCTGTCATATACGCACACCCAACGATTTGTATGAAACTAAATACCAATAAATACACTCTTATAAACCTTTTTGTACAAACACTCACATGAACACGCACATCCATACACACATATATACTATGTTATTCGTCAGTCCGACCACTCGCCCCTACTAAAATTATATATAATACTAGAATCGGATATTGATACTCCGCATATGCGAGTATGCATACACACTCACTTAAGTCCTCAAACCACACATTAAGCAATGTTTCACTGAAGTGTAATTACAACACTGATTTCAAACTTTGATTTTTTGTTGGTCTCTCAATAATTTATTTAAGAAAATATGGATTGTCTCCTTTCAGAATATTGCGAATTTCTGTGGGAGTCAAGAGTATTCTCTTTCTTTCTCGATGTGACTCTAGTTTTATCTATTTTATTTTGGCGGATTATCACCAAATCTACTCATTTAACTAAATACGAAGAAGATAAAAATGCCCCCAGAGTTTAAGTAGCAAGTAAACCCAAGAAAATTAAAAAATACCTTTTATAACACTATCTATGGATGCTCTGACCTCAACCTGGTTGGCGGGCAGCACAGAGATTTCACAATAAGTAACTATGCCTCAAAGATTCACAAATTTCAGGACGAATGAGGCTTCCCGAAAAGAATCTGGCCGAAACCCGTCTGTGAACCTTTGATTTACTTCCTCGACTAACGACCGAAGGTATAGTTTATCAAGGAAATCGATCGCTTGATTGAAGAAAGGATCAAATCTTAACAAAACACACGCACGACTCTCTGCGACGAAAAAGACCAATAGTCGTTTTGAACCGCCACGCCCACCGATCCATCATCTCGCCCCCTGTTCACCCCGTCGCATCCTTACCTCCTCCCGCTGTATAATTTTCAGCTTTTTTTTTTCTTCAAGTGGCTTCTCCTTCCAGGCGATTCGCCCTAGCTTAAACCTGAAACCTTTTTCATCCCCTTCCAATAATTTTAATTTAATGAAGAGATGCTGGTAATCACAGTACCTACAGAATTTAGGGTCCGCACACATAACAATAACCACTGAAATTGCCACAATTTTTTGTATCGTTTAAAAGTTGTTTCGAATAAAATTATTCACTTTATGTTACTATTTGGTATTTAAAAGTCTTAGATTTCTGACGTCTGTACGACCGGAATGTTCCGAACATGATTCCATTAGTGGTTTTACAAGGCGAAGCGAAGCCGCTAATAATGAATTATTGAGAGATTTTACGAAAAATATTATTTATAAGCACAGGAGTAGCTACTTAACTATACTGTGTGGCAGATGTTAATTTCACCGATGCGCAGTGACTGCTTTTCGTAATAATAGCCAACCCAGAAAATTAAACAATAGGATGAATATATCTGTTATCAGTTAATTAGTTCAATACTTTAGCTAGGCTACACCTCAATAAGGATATCATAAATTATTAGATAATGAAATCAAATATATAACTTTTTTTATCACATCTTTGTTAACAGACAGAAGTGGAGACTATAAGGGCAAATATTGTCGGACAAAAAATGTATTCTTTCTTTCAGTGCAAAAAGCAGCAGTTATATTCGTCTTAGGTTTGAATCTACCTCCATCCGGGGAACAAGAATCAGTTTTGTGGACAAAATATTGAGCTATGTAACATATTATAGAAATCTTTCTACTCACCCATACTTCGCGAAATTCGTAAACATCTTGATCAAACGTTTCCTCGTCCAATCATCTGGTGTTTTATATTCGATTTTGTCTTGTTCCGTTTTTAGTAAGAAAAACATTTCATTGGCGTGTGTTGCTCCTTGTATAGTGGGCAGAGTAGCCATACTCTTGCCATTTAGTGCACCTTTGAAAGAAAATCGCCACAGGTATGTTGCTTCGTCGTTTTTTCTGGCGAGGAGTTTGCAGGTCTCATATATTGCCCTGACTATGCATATGTCGCCCATTAGATCGATGCCCTGTTCTATGACGTCATCCATTCTGTATTCCATGGGACGGGGAGCGAAGAAGAAATTTAAAATATCAGCGTACAAGTTATGCATTCCCGCGGAACTCAACGCGTTTCTCCACTTGCTCGGTATGACCGACAAGGGATTCTTGATCATTTCGTCCAATGGCGCCAGATCCTTTAAATCATAGAAATATACATACTCCTTCGATGTATATCCCATCATCATGGGCATGTGCTGAAAATCATTCGATATATAATACTCTTCTGGGCTCATTGAAATCACAGCGTCTCGGTGATTTTTTTCTATGACCGGACCATAAATCGTGTCCGCTAAGTCCGTTTTGAAATCACGCTTAACGAGCTTCACCGCTTCGAATAACTTATAAGCGTCCAGTTGTT
>JAOPUG010128178.1:0-12654 GCA_027564375.1 Micropterix facetella | reverse complement strand
AGTATCACTAAATTCTAAAACCACAAGCCCGATGTTTTTGTAGATCACGGTATGTAAACCCACATAAACAAGCTTGAAAAATATAATACCACTAACAACGATCTCACGATTAAATATGCCTTATTGACAAAAACATTACCTTAAAATATTGAAATATTTCTCCGATTTTCGTAATTATCGGCGTTCGCGGCAACGAGCGACGCGACCGTCTGCCAATTCACTTGCCTGCGACTGAGGGGCAGCGGGCGGGTTCGTACGTGCGCGATCGACGATTCTCCAGTAGATAGTTTTTGAGTGGTAAGGGGTGTTCGCTTTGCCTGGGGTATTCACTTTGCCCGGGCTTCCCCTACTTTTATAAAATTTTACTTCAATTTTTATTTTTACTTTACTCTTAGTTAATTAATAATATACTATTATATTACCATAATATTATCAAAACTGCATATATTTTAAAAAATTGGACTTATTCATTTTTAACAACAATAAAATTATCGTTTTCTAAAAACATTATGGAGGCTAATGAACCTTCAGAAGAGCACATACACACATATACATCGGCAACTTTGTCCCAACCCGTGATTAATAACCCCTGATTTAACCAAAATGTCTTAAAACTTATTCCAACAAGTTTCTCTCGTCACCACGATTCCAAAAATACCCATATACGCTATGCTTGCTCTACTTATTGGTCAGATATTCCTCCAGGCCAAGTAAAACAGGATGCACCTGCAACAGCACCTGCGGGACTCAGATCAAAATTGCTGCCAAAAGGTATTGCTTAGGTCACCCAGGGAGGCTGCATATCGTCTTCGGATGGACAAACAAACAAATACACAGCATGCATCAGACTATATGGCCCATCCTACGTAATACTACAGACGGGCCAAAACTGATAAAAAACAGCTTCTAGTCGCAGCATACGCCCACGATTGTATGACTGGTTCTGGCGAGTATATTTATATATATATAAAAATGGATGTTGGTATATCTAGTAAAAATGAATGTTGGTAACCTACCATTTCGATTTGAAAAATTTGTTTTTGCGATAGCTCGTTTATTGAGGAAGGTTTTCCACGGGAATTTAGGTTTCCCATGGGAAGGGAAATGGCAAGGGGAAACCGTGGGGCGTCTACTACTAAAATATAAAACGAGCGACAAGCGTGTATATTTTATGGAAATATTGGCTACCCTCATTATCTTTGTATACCGGTTTAATAAAATCTGGCCGTAAGTGAATAATTCCTTTTCTTTTTTCCGATTCAGAGAAAGATGTATGACAACACTCCGTACAGTCGATCGCCGAGAATCGTAAATGCTTGATTCTTATAAAATCAATGTGTAATTTCAGCTCCAAATGCAGGCAGTGGCACTTGCTACGAGCAGCTAGTCGTTAATTCATCAGTGGATAATTCACAGCAGCAACATCATCATATTCAACAGGTATTTATATCTCAACTCTATTTAAAAACTCTCTTCGTTCGAAAATCATAATTTTGAAGCTTACTTTTCTCCGAAACATATAATACCTTAAATGCGGTCTAAGGAAGCTCCACATTTTGCAGGATAATTTAAATCTAAATCATAATCCTTGATTACACTGCTACTCATCTTCTGTTTCTGGTGTCATGCCCGCTGACAAATCAATTTGCCTATTACGGATGTATTCGATTTCTGAAACCATTTCTGTAGATTATGTAGCCAAGGTATTGTTCTTCGTCCCGGGCCTCTTCCTCCGGATTATTAGATGCATTGTTTTATCTTTCGGGATACAACATCATCTATCCGTTTTGTTGTTAGGGTTCATTTATTCATTTATTCAAACAAACATAAGTAACCTAACATTACAGCGGCTATGTTTAAAAGCAATGCCATTGCGCTACGTCCTTACATGAATACTATATAAAAGTAAATATTTACAAAAAATACATTTTACAATGTTCTAAAAACTAGCATTTGCTGTCCATATTACACTATGATTAACTGGAGTGGCAATTCCTTCTTCAATTTCCACAGAGAAATGTTAAACATGTCAATTTCAAAAGGTAGACTGTTCAATATTTTGATCATCCTATCAATCGGTCTATCAATTATAATATTTGTACGGTGTGCTGGTTCTCTGAACAGCAGGTGATTTCGCATCGCAGTATGGTTAACGAGCGCATACAATGGCAAATTTTCAAGTATTTGTGTTAAGTTCACATTCCCTTTGATGCTATTGGCGTAGATAATGGTTTGGTTATAGGATTGGTTGACCGTTGGCCTGATACCCACTCTTAGTGCTCTATACGCGGTCTTTGTGCAAGTCCCCTCATAATCTGCCTTATTTACAGATCTTGCAACCAGATCATGCCGGATAACATACTTAGGATCCATGATGGCCGGCTCCCACATATCTCAGCCATATCTAACATTTCTTATGAGAATCTCTAAACAACGCCGGACCAGCACAGATGATATGCTCCGCTGTCTCTTCCGCTATTGAACGTCTATTGAATCTGGAATGCCCAGTGAGCACGCTCACTACTATTCCCAGATTAGTTCTGGAAAAACTCTAAGCAGTTACGTCCACTTGGACGCAGGCTGGGATTTATAATTGTTCTCTGCTTACTTACATTTTGCCATTTTCCAACTATCCTTTTTTTCTTTTCTTTTTTTTTTATTTGCTGTGTGGGGCTGTTTCAAGCTTTACTGAGCCTTGTATCACTGCGACCATTTCTTGTCTATTGTGATACACAACTTACTTGCCAAGCTTCGCATCGTTTAAGAACCGCAATAATCTCTTGGAGATAGTAGTTGCCCTGGTGGTGTTCTTTTATGCATTTGTGGGCCACATTCGCACACGAGATGCCGGAGAGCTCCGTCTGCAGTTTGGCAGAATCTGCACACTCTAATGTCTCGGAACTTGAGGTTTAACATATGTTTGTTCAGGTTACAATGCCCATGAGCGCCCTCACCAGCATGCGTAAATTGTTCCTATTTAGCGCTAAGGCCTCATGGGCAGTCTTACGGTCGTAAGCTTTGATTGGCTCTTTAGAATTATTCAAACCTAGCATGTTCCAGTGGTTGAAGGATTGTTCTAAACATAGATTTTTGAGCATTAGGTTTGCCAGGCTTTTTGGTACACCACAGCATGGTTCAGGACCGTATACGTAAATGCCACACAGTTTTGCACCAGTTTTGAGCTTATAGCTATAGCTGCCTGGTTATCGGTGTTAATATTAATTCGATGGTTGGCGTAGTTTTAAGTTTGATATCTATCCTTTACCCAGCTTCTTGTCCTTTAGCACAAGGCCATTCTCATTATATTTGAGAACACGAACAGGTATACACCTCTGCCAGTGACAGCACTGAACCCTTTCTCGCTAGCTTCTCCGTCTCTTCATTACCCTGTTTTCCACTGTGTCCCTTTACTCATATCAGGCTGACTATCTGACTATTCATTTGTGAGATGCAATCTAGCACCATGTGAGCTTTAAAGAATCTTTTGGTTCTTCAACGCTTGTGGCACTGAACGGTTGGATTTCAACTTCACCCGCCCGCCATAATGATCTCATTTGTTTCCAGTATCGTGGAGTGTGATTCCAGTTATTTCATCAAGGCCAGCTCCAGCTCTCGAGAGTATACCCTGGCTCTCGTGCCTTCGTCTGTCTTAGAGCCATATACTTGGGCCATACTGAATGTTTCTGGAGCTGGCGGTCGCTTACATTAAAGAATTAAAATTTAAATTTTAAAATGGAACTCTTGGGCTGTAGAATACGTTTTATTTATTACGTTTGTCAAAATTGAATGTTTACCTAGCGATGAGTTTAAATGGAGAAAATTTGCGATGTATGATTCTTTACAATTTTTTCTGAACTCAACAAGAAAGTTGCCAATGTCTTCAATTAGCGTTTGGTGATGAAGCTCTATCTTGTAGCTCTATGTACTTCTGATATAATGAATTAAAACGTCGACTTATTCATCTCCATGAGTATTCAGGCGAAGGCAGTCTGGCGACAACGGTAACTGAAACTAACATTGACGCTGAACGACAATTAATTCATTCGGATGAAAAAATTACATATTTGCAAATTTGTACAACATTAAACATTAGCATTAGCCAGGTGCAAAATATTTTGCACGTACCCTTGGGAGCTTTGTTCGAGATGGTTGCTGCATGAGTTAACGGAAGTTCAAAAACAACAGCGTGCAGAGTGGTATGATAAAAGGGAAAAAAAATACCACCGAGTGCAATCATTTTAGCAGTATATGCAGGAAACGAACGCTAGGTGTACTGTTATGAACCTGAAAGAATCAATTGACGGAGTGAGTCTTTCCTTAGGAGGATTCGCCGACAAAAGTCAAGAAAAGTAGCACTGGTAAAATGATTGTTGCTTCTTTTTTTACAAAGAGGGGACATTATATGACAATTTCCCTTGCAAATCATAGAACAGTCACTAGATTGGTATATGTTAACATTTGCTTGCCCAGTGTTTTAGAAAAAGTTTATGAAAAGCGTCCTCGCAGCAGAGTAGTCCTCCATCACGACAAAGCATCCGCTCGTTCCGCCAAGATGACAATGGCATTTTTGAAGACCTCAAACGTGGAACTCATGATACCACAGTATACAGACAGTAGCTTCTCTTAGAACAAAATTGAAAATGAAGCGAGCGAAGTAATACGATAACTAGACAATTGTACGACAGGCGCTATCCCGCGGAAAGAGAAGTCTCAAGCGTTCGTCATATAGCCTCCACACCCCCAGAAAAAAGTAAAAAATACAGTGCAGAAAGATTCACTTTCCACAAATCTGAGCCGCGTAATGGCAAACACTGGCTTTTGTCATTCTTACCCCTCTGCTCACTTCCTTCGCACCCTATCCCTGCCAGCGACTTGCCATCCAAGAGTGCGCACTCTATATACTGTGTCCATGCAGTCCAGAACTTGCACCGTGTGATTTCTTTTTGTTTCCAAAAATTAAGTATAAACTTCGAGGTATACATTTCATGACCCCAGAAGCGGCGGCCTCTAAAGAAGACAGCCAACTGCTTTTCCCATCGGTTTCAAAGAATTAATGGCTTAAGTATATGGTTCCTTTCCTGTTGTGCTGTTGAGATTCCTTTCCCTACTTGGTAAACTGTCCTCTTCTCTTCCTTCGGGAAGAATATTGAATTTTTCCTGAATATGTATTCAGGTGACATTAGATCTTTAGTAGCGGCACACCAGTCCATGCCTTTTCTAGCTTTTCATTGCATATAATAATATTGAGAGTACGTAGGATCTTAGGATTCTGATCTTCAGGTGTAGGTTGAGTATGTTTCTCTGACTGTGTTTCTCTCTCTGAGTATATTTCTTTGACTGTATTCATGACTATGTTTCCCTTATGTTTAAAGGCAACAATGGTGACGGTCGCCACCCAGCAACAGCATCAACAGCCTCAGTATGTCCTTGCATCACAGCCAGCAGGAACACCACAGGTAATTTTTTCTTTTTTCTCTTCTCTTTCTATATTTGATTTAGCTGCTGTGCCCCCCGCAGCTCAGCTCCATAGGACCATATTGGCTCCATATGAGTATATTTTTGTAGAGTAGAAGTTTGTTGTCAACAATATTTTTATTTATTCATCCTAACTTGTGATTTCCAATGAATACATAAATTTGACATGCGTTAGAAATAAGTGTGAAAATTTTTAGTTATGGTTCTAAGGTTACTAAATCAACAGTAGGACTCTCGGCAACATTCAGAGCCGGACCGATTTTCAATTGCCATGAAATGTGATATGGCGTATCTATACCTCAGGCGTCGGTTTCATTTTCGAAGCAGTCAAGAATTTTCAATGAAAAGGCAATATCAAAAGTGCCTGGAGGTTTGGCAATAAAACTTGGACCATTTTTTATTTATTTAAGTTTTTGTACATTTTGTGCCGAGACGGGAATAATATAAAACTTTGGTCCAACAGGCGTGGGATAGAAACCAATCTCTCACGCCCGCCATTTTGACCCGAAAGAACGACAACCGGAAAAGGGTATCGGGACACCACATGCAACCCCGAAAGGGATCATTTTAATTGTCGAAATAAATTATTAAATTTCATTTTATAAAATTCAGATATAATCATACTATTTTATGACTAATTTTGATTAATATCAATTTACCAATAGAAAAATATTATCAATTTACCAGTAATTGATAATATTTTTCTTTTATATTACAACCCTGTAATAGAATGTGACACTTGTCAGCTGTCAAATGATATTTATAAGTTATTTTGACTGTTACTGAAATTATTGATAATATTATGACTGGAAATCGCAGGAATAATCAGGAAACCTAGGAAACCACTAGAAATAAACTTGGAATATGCACAAAAAGCGAATTCTTTTACACCTTCTCTAAACAGCTACGTCTGAAATTTTGACAATGTATCTGTTATTGTTCCAGGTGATATTCTGTACGACAGGCAGTGGTATAACGGCGTCGTCGGGTGCGTCGACGGCTGTGACTTGCGTGCCGCCGTCGGCCGTTTCATCGCCTGTCATCACCAGCGTCGTCGGCGGCGCAGTCCTCACTCCGGTGCCTTCGCACGACAGAGCGTAGCACAGCGAGACAACCGGCGTTATCAAATACTGTTGGTGAACACGGAGTATCTACAATATGAACCGTTGAACTGTCGATCACTTCTCATATCTACTATGTCTCGCATATGGGAGGTGGCGGTTGAGTTTGTAATACCCACTGCTATTTGCACATTCTCTTTACGCTATGCTCCTACCGTCATATCAAAAAAGGGCGCATCGAAACAATTATATAAGAAAACCCTCAAAAAGTGTCTTGGTTTGATCGCGATTAACTCAAGAACCATTTGACGGATTTGATATATTTTTTACAGTTTGTTAGAGCGTCTTTCGAGCTAGGTTTATATGTAATACTAATCCTATCAAAATCTCTAAAAAAAAAGGAGCTGAAAAACAGCTGTGCGTGCGATTTTTTATAAGTTCTGTCCAATTCTTAGATCGCAATAAACTCCACAACAGCTGGACGGATTCTAATTTAGCTTTCACTGTTGGTTAGGCTGTTTTTAGTGGAAGGTTATACTAAAGAATATTAATATTTGTAAAAAGGGGACTGTGAGCGGTGATGAAATAAGTTAATTTAGTCGATAGAAAATTGCGACGCTAAACTGGCCAACTGAAAACTAAAGCGACGATGTCTATATTTTAAAAAATTTCTATTTCAAAATTGATATCAATGAGTCGACTGCATATTTCAAAGCGGGAAGGTTGGTATACTCGAGATATGAGCAAAAACCTTGACTTACAAATCAATGTTTATAATCAAAACCACAGTGGGTGACCATATTAATAAGGACACTGAATTTCGGTACTAATTTGCACATTACAAAAATATTAAACTCTCAAAGAATGCCTAATTTTTAGTGCTAAAAGTCATTGGATTATGATATTTCGTACTAAGGTAAATAATAAAATGATTTCAGCCATAACAATCATAAGAAATGGAAATGGAACGCTTAAAATAGTAAACTGAAAAATAATTGTGAGTAATATATTTCGAGTATATTACTATACCTTAAAATAATTGCGAGTAATATATTTCGAAAAAATGTATTTTTGTTTAGATAAAAGCATTCTAATATTTCGTAGTTTTAAATATTTCTTAAGGTTAAATCATTAATAAGTTACAACAGAAAATCTGCTGAATATTTCTGAAATGATTCAGAGTGCTTTTTCTTTTTACAAAAAAGTGCGGGCATATAAAGCCAAACTTATTGAATATTTGCATGCTGTCCTCATTAATTATCTGTATGATTGAAAGATGCGGATCTTACCGCAATCATTTTCTCCGTGACATCAAAAAATGTAATTTAGCAGAAATACTGAAAATTTCTCTATGTTACATAGTAAGTGTCATTTCTTCTTATTATTATTTTATTATTTACATAAATATGAAACACCATAATTAAATGACTTTTAGCACTAGAAAATAAGCATTGTTTAGGAGTTTAATGTTTTTGTATTGTGCAAATTAGAACCAAAATTCACAGTGTCCCTATTAATATGGCCACCCACTTTATTATTCATAAAACCTAGTAGTTTTACAAAAATGCTTCTTTTTTTAATTCAGGTATCCATCATTGGTTGAAGAGTTATTCAATTAAAAGTCCGTGCAGCAATACACTAAGGACTGGACACATAAGAGCTTATATAAGGTGGTGTGAAATGGCATACTGTGAATGTTTCTCTCGTGTACAACTTAATTTGGTCTTTTCGAAGAGGTAACACGGCCAATATAGTATACAGACAACTATTATCAAACATCCACTGAAAAATCGATGAAATTATCAAATTATTGCCAATGCCTAGCCAGAAATACCTCACTAAATTAGTTTAGCGATAAGTTTGCTCATACTTCTTATTTAGAATATGCAATGTTTTGGCTAGGAATTCGACCAAATTTTGTTTGACATTGTAATCTCATAACAAATAATAAATTTAAAATTCTTCTCATTCCAAACCGGGGACGGTAGCTCGTCTGACAAAAAGTCATAATGGAAAATAAAACTTTGTGTGATAACTTACTACATCGAAATGTTTAAATTATGTATAGTTTTTGTAAAGTTTTTCATTTAGATATGTGCAACATCTTATCAGGACCATTTAATTTTTACTTTGTCTAATTGATTATTAAAATGAAACCGGACTATCGTAGTTGTTTGACATGACATTATAAATAAGATAAAATGAATTAACCGTGTGAAGTTCGTGGCACCCGATGTTTCGGCAATGTTGCAACCGCCGTTGTCCAGGGTAGAGTAAAGTGCTGTTAATGTCATACGTTGTTCTGTGGCTAGGCAGCAAACTGCTTAACGATCGGTGGTGGGGCGGTTTAAAATCCGCCGTGCACACAACGCTCACTGTTTCTTGCATTACATCCTTACACTCGGCGATAGGCATTGAGAGCATTTTAAGAAGAGGGTTCCACGCAGTAGAGAGTTTGAAACCGTCGTCTCTATTGAAATTCGTGGTAATTCTTATTTCAATGGCTTCTCCGGATCATGCGCGGAAATTAAAATTGTTCTTTGAATAGTGCAATGGGATTTAGAAACTGGACCCAGTGGTTGTTAGTTCCACTATCCAATAGGTGTTCACAGATCACCGATTTTCCCGCTGCACATTTTTAACAGCTTTGATTTGTTCAATCAGTTTAGTGGCTGTGGGCTGTTTCGTTGTCCAATGTTTGTTAACCGACAGTTGCATTCGATATTTTACACACCCGGAGTTTGCAGTGGTATTACATCCTTACAGGCCTCAGAGATCGAGCTATATTTTGGGTCAGTTTGAATTTGTTTAGCATCTTACTTATGGTTACAAACGAGGGTGCTGCAAACTTTACACGGTAAATTCGTTTTAACATATATAATGATCATTAAAATATTTTGATTTTCCCTTTTCATTTTAGCAAAAAAATAAAGTAATATAACTTTTAGGCAATCTATTTAAAACACAATTGAACAATTACATATTTTGACGCTGAGGACTTTCCCTTTTAATTCGAAAACTAAGTACAAAAGGTATAATAAGTGATCTCTTACATCCATTCAACGTATTATTAGCTGCAATGAAAAATATCCTACATGAAGCATGTTCGGAATATTTGCCGTATTCTCCCCAGGAACCTGCTTGTTGAAGCTATCAGAGGATAGTTCATGTCCCCTTTGTAGCAATACCCCTTGCTCAGCTAGACATATTTTAGCTTGCTGCAAGGCGGCTTTAGATCAAGGATAGTTACCGCCACTTACTGCCATGACAAAGTCCTTGCATTCACGAGGTAATTAGCCTATCAGTGGCTCGTGCCAACAAGGGTCTGACAGCACCCTCCAACCCACCAATACAGTTTGTGCGGGATGGCTCTAAAGGCAAAAAACATTTCACTACAAAACTTTTCTCAATTATCAAGAAAGCTCCAGATTGGAGTCTGGATGTCGATTCAGTCTAAGCAATATCAATTCCTTGAATGTCTCAAATGCACAGCCCTCCGTCCAGATATAACTCTTTACTCCCGATCTCGGAAGTTGGCTCTTATTATTGACCCTTTTTAATATCATTGTATTTATTTAATTTGTACTTGTGCTCTTTTGAGATATGTGATTCCCATGGAATAGTAAGTCTAAAATGAGGGCCATCTTCCGAGATAGGGAGTAAAGAGTTATATCTGGACGGAGGACTGTGCATCCGAAATTGGTACTGCTTTCAGGGAATTGGTACTGCTTAGAGACCGAATCGACCTCCAGAATCCAATCTGAAGCTTTCTCAATTATTGGAAAGGTTTTGTAGCGGAAGGTTTCTCATTCATCTTAGCAAATGTAAAATGTGTCTTTTTTTCTTAGTAAACTTTGACTATTTTCAGATGCGCCCGTTTTTGGTATAACAGCAGATTGGAGATTGGTATAATTATAGATTATTATATAGCAACAACTATTGTAATTGCAGGTAAAAATCGTTGATTTTACCTAGGTAAAGGAAAATTTCAAATTTACCAAAAATATAGAAGTTATTACAAAAAGTAAAGAATATAAAACATCATCAAGATATGTTAGATGCAGTGAGCATACTCTTCAAATAATACTCTATTATATAAGCAATGCCTGCTGCATTTACATATGTGAGACCTCTTTCCCATCTGGGTTTGTTGGAAAACTTTTAAGAATTGGGGTGGCGGTTTTGAATACGGTGCTTATTTCTGCGTAATCCACTGTAGTTTTGATTATAAAAAACCATTCATTTCACATTTTGCTCTAACCTATTGACTATTGCCCTGCCCCGTTCGCATGAACTAATTTCCGATTTTAGTTCACCGAGAAACGCAACTGAGCCACTGTTTAGAAACGGTCTTTTCTTCAGTGTATTGTGTGCTTGTGTGGATATAAGTATCCACAGTTCCAAAGAATATTTTGTAAATATATCTACTTATATGGGGCGGTAGAAATCTTTTCTGCCTAACAGAGAAAGACAATGATGTTATTGATTTTTGGTAGTATTACTCCCATCTGTAGTATTACTTAGGATGGGCCATGCGTTTGTTTATTTGTTTGTTTGTCCTTATGTCCAGAGACTTCTCTTGGACCGATCGTAACCAAATTTGGCATGCAGCCTCCCTGGGTGACCCAGCAAATTCGATCCGAGTGACGCAGGTGAAGCTGCAGGTGCTTCCTGGTTCACATGGCGTGGAGGAGGATCTGGCCAATAGGTAGAGTGAGCGTAGCGTATATGGATATTTTTGAAATCGTGGTGACGATAGAAACTTGTTGGAATAGTTTTTAAGCCATTTTGTGTAACTCAGAGGTTTCCAATTGCGGGACGGGACAAAGTTGCTGATGTATATTACTACTTTTCCTGTTATTATTTTTTAAGTAATCTCCTCGAACTTCAACATACTTTTCATATTGTTTCTTCAGTGCTTCGACTCCATGGAAATATAACTTTAGATCATTCACGATATGAACCTTTTAATTGAATGAAAATCGCTTGCCTTTATGCTCTATCTTCAGGTTTAGAAAGAGGAAATAAACTCTGGGGGCAGGTCTAGAGAATACGGTAGGTGGGTGAGGACTTCGAAGCTGCAATCCTTCAGCGCACCGATTGCAGCTTGCGGTATCTTGCAAAAAAGTTCTTTTAAATAAATCAGCATAATAAAAGCCCAAAGTTGCAAGATCCATTTTCTAATCGGAGCGCCATCTCTTTGTTAGTCCGAGAACTTTTCTACCTCCCTGTGTACAACGCTAGTATTTTACCAATTTGCGAAATTCATAAGTTGCATGCGACATATCTATATTGTCCTCACTTTGCTCTCCAATAGTAGAAGTCATTGGGATAGAAAAGAATAGACACTTTCTTTAACTCTACCATATAGAAACCCTAGGAATACAAAACTTAAATTTTATCGCATCCTTAAAGCTGAGGATGACTGAGTTTTGAGTTAATTATCAGTAGTCCGACACTCGGTGGTGTATACAGAGTGGTATGGACCAGAGGGCTTTTATAGAACACAAATATAGTATTATTTTTTAATTTTTAGACATCACCAAAATTAGCAAAAAATAAGCATTCAAGCATATAAACCGCCCTTATATCCTACACCTCGCTGAGTCATTGCTGCGCGGCGCCTAACACCACTATATAGCAGTTTTTTGTGCAAATGTGATGGCCAACACCCGAGCGCCAGATGACTTGACCGGCTATTGGTCGGTCGGCTATTGTTGGCGTTTCCGTGTGATGCACCTGCTGATTGTAGTCAAAAAGTAAATATGTAGTGTCATTTTACATAAATAATTAGTAAATCTTGCATTGTAATTATTTCCAAAACAGCTCAATGAAAAATTTTCAAATTTTCAGGAATTGTTGACAGGATTTAACATATGGTTGAAAAAAAAAACGCCCGACTGTCTATAATCGACTTGTATAGTGAGGATATACTAATAAGTTTACATTGTATCTACCTTCTTAAAACCTCACCTGCCGCCATTATGGTGGCCATACACGCACCGGTTTACCTGACAGGTTTACCTGTTCAGGTAACCTGTTCAGGTAAACCTGTGCGTTTATGTCAGGATAACTGTACAGTTTTATCACATACACGCACAGGTTTACCTGAACAGGT
>JAOPUG010126786.1:0-12675 GCA_027564375.1 Micropterix facetella | reverse complement strand
ATTACAGCAGCAATTCTTTTAGGCTAACTGCTAGTAAGGACATTGCCGCACTTTTTCTAAGAAATCTCCTGCCATTCTTGTTTTAAAACACTTTTTAGTGTTTCTTTCGACATTATTGAGTGGTGCTGTATCTTAGACTTTAAAATACCTCACAATGGTCTACTGGGTTGAGATCAGGAGACATAGCTGGCAAGTCCCGATGATTCACATGATTTTCCTGTAACCACTTCATTGTCATCGCTGATTTGTGGCTAGGCGCATTGTCTTACTAAAATTTGGCATTTTCGCCAATTAAAATTAAAATTTTAGAAAATGACGGTTGTAGAGCAGATTCCAATACATTTATGTACTTGGTGGAACCCATCCGACCTTCGCACTCAGGCATTCCACCAAATCCATCGGCTACCGTGTAACCCCAGACCATATACTGCCTCCTGCATGTTTCACAGTGGAGACGACGGACTCGAGAAGGTATTCTCCACCTTACATGTGACACAAGAGTACCAAAAACCTTACATGTCACATAAGTCACACATGCTTTACATGTCATCCAAGAGTACCAAAAACCTTACATGTCACACAAGTCACACATGCCTTACATGTCACACAAGAGTACCATAAACCTGATATTTTTGAAGGAAGTTTTACATTAATACATTCAATTTAATTTCCATTAAACCATTTTGTTATTATGATTAAACTCATCATTATATAAGAAAAGAAATAAAGCAATATTTAAATTTGACTTATTAGACCACACAATATTAGACCGATTCTCCTCTGTCCAATGTTAATGCCCTACAATACAATCTAGCCGATATTTTTTGATCTTGTCAGAAAGCCATGGCTCTTTTCTTGCTTTACAGCCTTTGATGCCAGCATCTGCGAGCCATCTTCATAATGTCTTTGCACTAACTGGTCTTTTCAACCAAAGCAGCAGCGACCCCGATTTTTCGACGCTTAAATCAATATCTGGTCCTCACGGTCCGAAATAATCCTTTTCCGACCTGCTCATTGTCATAAGACTTTGTTTCCTAGAAACGTCTGATGGCAGATTGTACAGCACAGCGTGAGCATTCTATAATTTTAGCAATATTGACTTTCGACTTGCCTTGTTCATTTAACAACTGGATTCGTAAGGGTTAATCCACACTAAGTTCATTTATTTTCCGCATTTTGTAGCAAATAAGATAAACTTCAAATGGATAAAAAAAATACACAGCACTGATGCACACGCTTGTCAACAGGAAGCGAAGATGCCAAACTGGAATCTTGCAAAATAAACGATTGATGGATTTGCGTCGGCCCGATGTTTTACAGCCTAATAAAATCTTGCCTGTTATCTAAATTATCCTCAAAATATACTGAAAAAATGTTAAAAATTAGGTGGTTCCAAGGGGTAATTGTCGAAATTTTATAAAAATATAAGGGTGCCTAATATTTTAGGACAAGGCTGTATTATATGAATAAATTACTATAACTATATGGACATATAAAAATACATACAATTATAATATTCGCAGCATAAACAGAATTTACTTTGCATTAGATCAATATTTCGCCACCAAGTCAAACTTGAAGTTTCAGAGTCAAAACTAGTCGCAATATCATTCTTTTTACTAATATAAAGATAAAGTAGATACCTGTCCATTCATTAATCCACCAATTAAAGTATGCAAATCTCGAGGATTGCATTCCAAATGGCAAAGCGGCTCCGGTGGTGTGATCACTAACTGCGGCTTGTTTGGATTTTCTAGAAAACATAAAGAAAAACTAATTTTGATAATATGACAAGTTGTGAATAAGTTTTCCTTACCGATATCCCAAACGTAGCTATCCTTACAAATATCTGGAGGTGCCCTCTGGAACTCCAAATCTGCGTGAGCCGTAGCCAACCGCTGTCCCCCGTCCGTTGACCAGCTCAAGCTGACTATCGGTCTCTTCGTCGAGCTCTGGTCTCGGTAGACATTTACAGTACGGCAGGTGCTTCTCTCGATGGGTGGGGCGGGATCGATGTCTTCAAAGTATGTCTGATACATGTCAATGGCGTTGTTCTGAAGGATGTAGTGCTCCATTTCCTGTAATTACGACATTGAAAATGTGGAAAAAAGTAATTAACAGAGTGGCGGGTTGATAATATGAGAGTACTTTCGCCAAAGCCCCAATATTTCAGATGCATATATCATGACTTTAAGAGATCTATGAGGGGTTACGATGAAAGCTAAACGGCAATAGGAGACAACATTAGATGAATAAGGATCAATTTTCAATTTAATCACATTTAGGACCTTTATTGTCTTTTAAATGAAGCACGTAGTATATAGATGTAGTGAATCAAAGGCTTCCACAAAAAAAATATTGCTGGAATCAGCCAGAATGGTGCTGGTTTGGGACATGGCAGTACAACCATGAGCGATGTGGGCCTGAAAAAGTCACTCTTGTGATGAGATTACGATAGCAATAGTATGGCTCGTGCCTTTGGCTTTCAATGCCAGAATGACTGGACATCAGTTAAGGACTTTTGCATTCCTCCTTCAATGCACTGGAAGATAATGTAGTGTGACTGGACGCCAGTGATGCTGAGATTCTATTTAAATACCTTTCAGCATACACATCCAGACCCCAGCATGCACTGCCACACAAATGCCTTTTAGCATAATCCCGCTCATTGGAGTTATTCAGAGGATGTTCATGTTCCCCTATGTAGCAATACCCCCTGCACGGCTAGACATATTTTAGCTGGTTGCAAGTTGGCCTTAGATAAAGGTATGTGTACCTACCGCCATGACAAAGTCCTTGTTGTTATTCACGGCTCGTGGCTCTCAGTGGCTCATACCAACAAGGGTCTGACAGTACATTCAAGCCCCCAATACAGTTTGTGCGATATGGCTCTAAATGTAAAAAACGTTTCACCCCAAATCTTTCTCAATACTCGGAAAGTTTGAGATTAAATTCTGGAGGTTGATTCGGTCTCTAAACAGTATAATTTCCCTAAAAGTGTCGCATGCACAACCCTACATCCGGATATAACTGTTTACTCCCTTTCTCATATGATTGCCCTTATTGTTAAATTAACTGATCCATCAAAATGAAATATCCCAAAAGAACACGAGTATATAAACTAAATAAATACCATGATCTCACAAATGCCAATTGGGGCCTAATGGGGCTGTGCAGCTCGGGCCATATGACCATATGACTATTATATTACACCGGTCGGCCTGACTCACAGCTCAGCTCCCATCCATCAGCCTCTCCGAAGAGGGACTAATCTGGAGAAATCCGATTTGCAGTCGGACCTGGGGTAACACCTCGGGCGGCCTTGGACGGTTGATGTATTGGTCGGTTTACTGGCGTTGCTCAGCTGACGAATAGCCGGGGGGAGTCTAGTTGTGTAATACTTCTTAAGGCACGGGGGTAGATGTTGACCTGATGTCACCAATACTTAGAAACGACACGAAGGCCACCCCGCTCTTGGGTGACCTTCCAAGTAGAGGACGCCTCGGGTCCGTAATATTTCCGAGTAAAGGGATACCGCATTATGACATCAGGTAAAGGTTGCGCAAGAGACTTCAAGCCTGGGACCAGACGGGTGGACAGAGAAATCCGACGGTGAGGCACTGGCGGAGGCATTGGCCTAGTTGGATTGTGGACATGTGATTTCAAATTCTGTACATTTCGTCTCGGGGCGATATAATGATAAAGTTCGTTGAAACGCCTCGGATTTGGAAGTATAGTCTTACATCCAAATGCTATCACCCATAACGGCTTCACTGTTCACTTTCATGTAGTGGAAATTGGCACTGGTGGCTTACCAGCCAAATCTCTATTTCAACTCTTTAAAAATCTTAGTCTAGGAAAATTATCAACTCTTCCTAGAAGAAATATATAAAACTGCAAGTTTTGCATTTCAGATACTATAGCTTCGAAGAGAGGTAAATGGGTTGTAAGGCGCATACTCACATGAGGCAAGATAGCTGTCCTAGACCCACCACAGCTGGTCGTTAATCCAGAGGTCACTGCTTTTTTCTCACAGAAGTGTAATATTAGTATAATGATGGGACCATCTCCAGTCGGCGAATACAATGGCGGCTCAATTTGTATTTATTTATATATTGACCATCGGACCAGAAAAGCTTGATCCGGCGAAGGATAGTCGCCAAATAAAATCACAAGATATTTTCTAATCTTTGATGTTCAAGGCAAAATTTAATTATATTTTCTAGTTTATGTTCTAAATATTATTACGGCTTCAGGTGCATCTTTCCCTACAGTAGTGAGGTAATCAGAAGACAATAAAGTAAACAGCAACTTACATGAGTGAGATGCATAACACAATGGACATACGATTCATCCTTCTCAATTTTTCTTCTATAACGTTGCATCGCTTCTGGGTCATTGATGTTGATATCTTTAGCCCAACCGCCTTCATAGTGATTTATACCATTGGTCGTATATTCCGCTCTACATTAAAATGTCAAGCAAATTATACATTTAGGGTCATTTCTTTACCTTACCAACAGTGTTACCTAACAGTGTTAACTTCGTGTTCCGACATTTCGTTGGCATTCTGGCACGCTTGATGCACGGGATTCCGCAGAACATAATTCTTGAACTGCGCCTTGTTGGAGCCGAAACTATCACATAACTCCGGGCCATGATCGGAAAAGAAGACTTGTTTGCCGAATTGCGAGCGCCGTTTCGCATAAACCCGAGTAATGGGCGCCTTGTCCATTATGTTTCCATTTTCCCATCGATTTAAATAAAATCGTAGCCATGGATACGAAAAGGTGAAAATGGCGGCGAGTATTTTGAATTTCGTAAAAAGTTGACGTTTGACATTTGTCAAAGATTGCCCTTTTAAAGTATTGTAAACTTCCACCAAATTTAAAAAAAAACGAGAAATGGCAAATAAAATTAAATTTTTAAATCTTATTACCTACGTACATACTAAGATCTTATTAACCAACAATACTTTTAATTTGTTATTCAGCCTTTACTCCCAACCGGAAATTCAACTGTCCACACTGTCAAAAAGAGCGGGAAGCGAAAAACAGGGCCGCCATCTATTCTCCGATTTTCTTTCTTCGAAAACGTTCAAAATGGCTATGATTCAGCGCATGGTACTCGCATCCATCGATATAAACGTGGAAAATGCATTAATAGTGGGGGCAATAGTTGCAAAATCCACCCCCAGAATCTTTGATTCAGCGAAAGGAAAATCGTCTGAAATACGAAGCGTTTGGTCGTTTACCCTCAGGGATTCCGAGATAGATACAATAAACTGCGAAGTTTGGGGTTCAGGACATTTCATAACTTCTTATAATGAAATGTTTCATATTGGCGATGTTGGTGAGTAAACGCAAGAATTTATTTTAGAAATTCCGAAAGTGAAGAGACAAATGGCCGTCAACATTCAGATCGTTTTATTATCTTGCAGTTGATGTATTAAGCCCTAAGATTAAAGTGCGTCAGCCTGGTGATAAAAATGAGTTATATGTGCCGCAGGTAGATATATTTTTTTTAAAAGAAAGTGAATATGCATTTTCATTTTATATTGTTAATTTAGGTGACATCCCCATTTCATTTTGTGTTAAATGAGGGCCAGTCTGATATGTGTATCCATGAAGGAGATGATGCTATACAATACATGCAACTTTTGCATATTCCGACAAAACCCGAAGCTGGATATTTTACTTTGAAAGATGTCTTGAAAAATGGTACAAATGTAATTTTTTATTCTTCCTTATACCCATAATTGCAAGATTATATCTTAATTATTTACTTATAGGTGAAAACACCAATGAATATGTAGATCTCTTAGTCGCCATAAAATTGGTTAATCCAATAAGAGTGATTAAAAATAAAGATGGAAGGGAGACATCCTTGAGAGAAATAATAGTTTTCGATAACTCAACCACAGATACGCTCACTGTTCAACTTTGGGAGAATGAAGCTATACAGAGGTACCTATTCTAAGTATATCAATGTATTGTTTTTTGAGGTGTCAGCCAATCACAAACACATTAATGCCAGCCTGCACTTGATCTCCGTGCGGGCTTTTAAATTTGATTACCAAACATTTTTCTAATAGCCAGCAGTGATAGGTGTTACAGATAATTGCATGGCTTTCGCTTATGATAAGTACTAAATTAGCGTGTGTGTATTCCACTTGGCTATTTTTTATGATATCACTGTCATTTATTTATATTCATGCTTAATTTTTCTTAGCATCCCAAAAGTATATATTCAAGAAATCGAAAAAAAGTAAATGTATTAAAGATAATATCTTCTACGATCATGTTATTGTCACCATAAGCACCCGAGCAAAACGTTATATTTAAATTAATTATTATTAAAATTTATAAAATTATTATTAAAAAGCTTTTAAGGATTAATATCATATAGGAATGAATCAACAATCGATATTAATTTTGTTTATTAAGATCAGAGCCCTTAAACACACCTAAAATATAAATAGAGGTTTGTAACATAATTCGTAATGGATTTGTCGCGGATCCGAGGCGTCCTTTGCTTGTCAATCTCACACAGAATAGGGTGGACAATGGATTGTTTCTAGGGATAGATGATATCACGTTAATGTCTGCCCCCCACCGTCATAAGAAGCTACATTTCCAGACCCCCCCCCCCTCAGTATTAGCTGATTGAGCAACAAGGCCAGTGAACCGACCAGTGTGTCAACCGTCCAGGGCCGCCCAGGTATTCTCTTAGATCCGCACTACGGATTTTCCAGGTTTAGTCTCATCTGGGAGGCTCCCAGTTGGGAGTTGACCCGTGAGTTGGGTCGCCCAAAGTTAACATAATGCGGCTATCTGGCCCAAGCTGCACGGAACCGTTACACCCTGCAGTTACACACACTCAACCACTACTGAAGTTACAAGAACGTCGAAATATTATATATTCATTGCAACCCCTGCATCTGTTGCCATCCCTATCGCTCGGCTGCTCGATGTTTATTTGTTGTTACTCTTTATTGTGAAATTTCACAATGGGCAGGTTTATTATCACACAACAATCTTTTACAACCAACCCTACTATGAAGTGTTTATATGTGTATGTGTGCGAGTATGACGAGAATGAGCGAGATTGCATGTGGCATTACCCATTGATTTTCTAGAATTCGTTATTTCTTAATCGTTTAAGTAGGATCAGCCCGAATACTGAGAAACTGCGCTGTTATTTACAATATTTTATCCGCACGGCAAGAAACTCATTAGAAATGCAGTACCTCGAGTAGTAAGTAAGTACAAATGGAGCTGCCATGGAATTCACCGAGAGTCGGGCCCATCATAATACTATTGTTACACTTTTGGGGGGTGAGCGGTGGACTCCAGACTAATAACCGGCTGTGGTAGGATTAGGACAGCTGTCTTGCCACATGTCAGCGTTCACCTTACCACTTACCACCCATTCACTCCCCATTCGAAGCTATAGTAATTGAAATGCGGAAATCGCGGTTTTAGATATTTTTTCTAGGAATGAGTTGATAATTTTCCTGGAGACCAAGATACTTAAATAGGTGAAATAGAGATTTGGCTGGGAGGCCACGAGCGCCTACTGCCACCGCGTGAAGGTGAACAGTGAAGCCATTTCGAGTGATGGCATTTGCGAGATCATGATATTTACTTAATTTGTAATCGTGGTCCTTTTGGATATTTGATTCCTATGGAACAGTTAATTCTACGACAAGGGCCATCTATCGAAATAGGGAGTAAAGACTTATAATCCAATCTGAAGCCTTCTCTATTAATGAAAAAGGTTTTGTAGTGGAATGTTTTTTGCCTTTAGAGCCATCCTGCGCAAACTGTATTGTTGGCTTAAAGGGTACTGTAAGACCCTTGTTGGCACGAGCTACTGAGAGGCTAATTACCTCGCGAATAACAGCAAGGACTTTGCATGGCGGTTAGTATACCGTCCTTGTTCTAAAGCCGCCTTGCAGCCAACCAAAATATGTCTAGCTGAGCAAGGGGCATTGCTACAAAGAGGACATGAACTATCCTCTGAATAACTCCAAAGAGCAAAACCATGTTATGGAAACCTAATACGTAAAATAACATCTCACCACTAATAACCAGGTCTCTTCGGATACTTGCCGGAGGATCCATAAATGTCATTAATGATTAACTTTATAACAATGTCTCAGACGTGAAGGCTGTGATGGTTTCTATGACTTTTTCACTTTTCATGGTTAGCATTTGGCAATCACTAATGACATATTCTGCTGCTTTAGACTTTTTCAGGAAGTTAGAAAATCCCAGAGATCATAATAATAATATACACCTATTACTTTTAGTAATATCAGCACCAAAAGCTTCAGGTAGCATTTATGCAGAAGAGAAATCCGCATACCTAATGCCTACGTATACATAGTGGTCAGTAAAATATTATTGTTATTGAATAATTATAAATTATTAACATTACAAAAAAATATAAATTATAAATGCATAATTGGTTATATTATCCTAAGACATTGGTTAGCATCCTTTGACATTGACTCAAATTTTCGATGTTAGAAGAAAAAGAGTCAATTGGCGCTTTTCTCATCTCAGGGCCTTCCACAATCTACGGGACTCTCTCAGCGTCAGGGTTTGAATATTAACAGCTAACTCAGTGATACCATACATTTTGGACTATGATGGCTGTGTTTATGGTCCGAGTTTGTATAAGAAATTGAGCAGGGACTGCAGACTTCAAAATGCCTTTGCTTGATTTTGTTTCGCTATACCGACTCGACAATGTGATTGCTTATTTCTCAAGCAAGTTCTTTACCATTTGTATTTGAGGCAGCGAAGGAAGATCTACCTAGGCTACATGTTGAAGATAGAGAAATTCAAAGAACCACACTACCTTTACTCTAGGACGTGATGATCTGATGATGCACATTCATGTAATTTTGAATTGAGTCTCACTAATCCGGCACTATTAAAAACTAAGGAGTGCCGGATTACTGGAAATGCCGGATTACTGGAATATATAAAAATTATGGGTAAATAATTATAATATGTACATATAAAATATCTTTGTTGATATATGTACTCTCTGATAGTATATAATGTTTTTAGTCGTTAGTCGGCGCCTTCTCTAAACCGGTACTTTGTATTTTGCTCGCAGACTGCATAGATTTCGTGCCAGATTACTGGACATGCCGTTATAGTGAAATGCCGGATTAGCAAGACTCTATTTTATCTATTTATTTGTGTATTATGTAATTATTTTTATATGATTGTTTACTTGGCTTTTTCCACCTTACTCCTTAATATAATGAACATTCACCTTATTTATAGTGTGTGTAGTGAGATCAAAGAGCTTTTGTTTTGAATGATGTTTCTTTTTTTATGAATTTGTGTATGCTTTTCTTTTATTTTGTTTTTATATGTATAAGTCCTATTTCACTAATTAATTGCAAATAAAATTATTATTAAACGTAATACCTGCTCTAATGCTACTTTATTATCATTATTAGGTCCAGACAATGGCTGCCTCGGGAAACAATCCTATTCATAGCAGATGCCCATCTGTCCTGGAACAACTTCCATCGTAGTATCTCGGCGCGTCTTAACAGGCGTAGCATAGTCACCGAAGACCCCCATACTGCTGAAGCTGAAGCCCTAAGACTGTATGCGCAAAACGCCCCATTCAAATCGACCGATCTCTTGAAGAGCATCGCTGCTAATATACCCAATCGTGAGTATATTATAGTGACGGCTGTCGGAAGTGAAAAAGTCTGTCATCTTTTATCATTACAAAACCTAATGTTAATTATTTCACAAAGTCTTACCTGGAGTTTGATTTTGCTGACTTCCTGGTGTGTTAGTCTTGCATGATGTACGACGGTAGGATTATCAAAGTTGGCCACGTATTGCAAAGTGTGTGTTTGTATATCTATACACAAACGCTGCCTAATGGCAAGTGTAATTATTCGCTTGCATGCGATGAAAAGGGTTTGACTTATATGTATACCTGTCTTGTTCCCACATGGATATTATTATTATTATCACTCTGGGCAGGCAGCTTTGCTGATACAAACCAGATCAGATCTTGAAAAGCTAGTCATAAATAATATGAACAAGTGGGAAGCACTACATATAATCTAAAGCAGAATCGCTTTTAAGAATATTCATTTCAAGCTAACAGGAAATATTTTTTACCTGGTGTTAGACCCTCATTCCACTGTGTTCCTCCACTCACATCAAATTAAGTCTGTTAATTCACTTGCTTTCAATATGAACTTCATTCATTCATTATTTTATCAAATAGGTCATGGGCGTATGGGCGTGTTTGTATTGAATAATTTCCAGCTACTAGAACACATTCCACATTTAACTGTATTCCTAAGGATTTACCCACAAATATTATGCAAGCCATATTTAAACTTACATAGTTAATTGGTTATTATTAACAAATTGAGAGATAACAGAACAACACAATGCGAGTTAACTTATTGCACATGTAATTGCACAGGTTTACAATATGTATACTTATAAAAAAAATTTGTATTAGGATAGAATTTATCAATGAGCACAGAGGTCTGGCGTAATAAGATGATAAATATCCAACGAATGATGGCGCTGGGAGTTTGTAACCCCTATAGAACAACTTCTACAGTGGTAGCTCTTGTGCTTGCAGGTTTAGTGCCGTTAAATCTACTGGCGCTTGAAAAGAAGACAACATGGGGGTACAAAATGAACCCCTAAGCACGTAAGGAGGCAAATGAAAGGACTCTGATAACTGGCAGAGGGAGTGGGACGAGTGGAGCAAAGGCCGCTGGACACACCGACTTATCTCCAACATTAGGACCTGGATAGATAGAAAGCATGGATCACTTTCTTACCGCATGATGCAATGCCTTACTGACCAAGGAGTTTTTATGAACTATACCGCAGGCATCAGAAAAAGGGAAAGTGCAATCTATATGTACTGCACCTGCACAAATGACAACGCCGAGCATACTATATTTGAGTGCCTGAAGTGAGGTGCAGACAAAAGCGGAGAAAAACATACAGATTGGAGGATGGTCGAAGAATTCATAAAAAAATGATAAAAATAAAGGAAAATGATGAGAAACAAGAAATGGGAAAAAAAGGAATAAATGACGACAGACGCCGATGATGGGCTGAAAGGCAGGCACGTCAACGCCGAGAGGCAGGAGGGGTCTGTAAGAGTCTGTAAGAATCCGACACTACCCAATTGAGAACCGTTTTCACAAAGAGACATATCTTTAAAAAACTTTTTTTTCAGGAGAAGCTTTTTTCTGAATAAATCAATAATGGGTTAGAATTTATTAAAATTAAAATACCTAACTTTAAATATAAGTAGACACCTATACATAAAATAAAAGACGGTATGTACTGCTGTTTGAAAATGTAATGAAAAAAAATGAGAAAAATGACGAATTTTCACAAAAAAGAAATATCTGCAAACTTATTCATATAACTGATACATATTTTACATGGAAAATCTTACAACATAGGCTCTGAATCATCATAATCACGTCGCAAACATACATTATCATCAGCAGTTGATCCATTTGCAAATTCAGAAGAAAGTAGGTCGTCATAAAAAGTCTTGGCTTCATTGTCCAGATCGCAAAATGCTAGCAACTTCTTCACATCTTCTTTCTTCTTATCTGATACCATATTAATTTTCTTGATTTTTTGTGATGTCGCCTCCAGAAGTTTCAACGACTTAATTCTTGGCTTCAGAACTTCCACATTGACTGCACTTCCAGAATATGTGTCACAGAAGAAATGTTCTATTTTTTTCCCCTCTTTCGAGAACTGCAGTTGGCGAGCTTGAGTTATTTTAAAGGGAAGCTTGTTTTTCAGCAAGGTTTTTAATGTTTTCTTGAAGTCGTAAGTATTCCAATTTTCACCCCATTTTTTTTCAGTTCCATGCTTCTGTAGTATTTTGCTGTACTCGTTTGGGCTTATAATCGTTTCAGATTTTCTATAATCTTTTTCTACTCGTCCAAAGACGCGGTCAGGTGGCATATAACTATGACCACGGATGGGGAAATAGTGTGTAACATTTTTGAACACTTTGCTTGTTTCCAGAAAATATGATGTAACACCAAACATTATAGAATTTTTATTTTGGCTGGTACACGAATCAGAAAACAGCTTCAGGGTTAAGTTGCGCTCGCCCTTCAGGAAGAGGTTTCGATCCAGTTCTTTTCAGTAATCTAGCAGGGCTGACGAGATCTCATTGGCTCCTCTGGCAGCTTGCGTCTCTAGCCATGTATAAAATATTATATCTTCCTTCAGTTGTTTTTTGTCATCTGTGTGTTTCATTATGCAAAGGTTGTAGAGCCAGGCTTGCCTAGCGTAAAATACTTCGCCAACACTCAGTTTTGGCAGCGGCTGGTTCTGTTGGCAGTCAAAGCAAATTTTTATGGTTTTTGGCTCAGTTTTATTCAATATTTGGAAGAAAGCTTTTGCTCTTAAGTTATGCAATCTATATTGGGTCCTCAGAGTATTTTTTTTGTCCAGGTCTTTTTCTGCTTTAATTTTTAGGAGTAATTCTTTGCACGCAGAGCATGTGTCTTCATGTGGATTGCCAAATCCCAAATTGAAGTGTTTGTAAAATACGCTTTTGTATTTGGATAGGCTTACGCTCTCCAGGCCGTTCAATCGTCTGTCCTTATCAAATGTCGTC
>JAOPUG010126229.1:0-12682 GCA_027564375.1 Micropterix facetella | reverse complement strand
CCATGAGTGTCTTACAAGAACTGATCTACTACATTTGTTCTACAAGAAAGAGGTTCTATATGTACGCCTAGTGGAAGGTGATGAATCACATTATGAACCTGGTGCAAAGAAAGAACAAAAAAGCTATTACGGTATGAGATAATTTATGAAAACTAAAACAGGGATCAACCATCCCACCTCTCCCCTATCGATTTAAGGTGTAGTGTAAGCCAAGAACATATTGTAATATATAATTTTTGAACATAAACATATATTGTAGTACATAATTTTATTTCCATTGCAATATTTCATTGTAGGAATGATAAATTAACATTTATAAACTCCTCCCCGGCAGTACCCATATATGAAATAGAAGACTTTTGCGGTTTTTTTAAGGATCAGCATCTGGTAGACCCGCAAAACATCCGTCTGTATTCTCACTTTTGTAGCAATATAGCAAATTGTTTAAGTTTAGTTTATAAATGGATTGCACTATCCATTGCACTAAATTGCAAAACTCCTAAATACTGTGAGAATTATATGTTGAAAATAAGAGAAAACTTTTAAAAAGGCTTTCAAAGAGGCTTTCAAAGGGACTTTTAAGGCTGGTCTCAATTTTTTACACGTGTGTCCTTAACCGAAATCCATTTATTGTAAAGTCAATAATACGAAGAACGTTTTAATAAAATTGTTTTCAATAATGTTCATACAGAGATACCAGAGCTATTGACCTTTTCCAAATTAGACAAAACTCGTTTGTAACACCCGTTTGTCCTTTTGCATCAAAGACATTGTCGTTGTCATCCTTTCGCCTAGCATCAGAGACTCATCGTCAGAGCTCGAGCTGTTTAGAATATTTCTCTTGTGCGACAGTTTTCCTCCTGGTTTCTTTTTCTTTAGACTTGTTTCCGTTTTCAGTTCTTCATTTTCTTTAGATTTTTCTGTGTTAATAGTTTTTAGTCTTTTTCATTTCCAATGCTTCTTTGATAGGAGTTGAAGTATGACTTTCAGATTGTTGCTTTCTTCCCTTCCTTCTGCCTTTTCCTTTCCCCTTTTCCAAATTTGTATCTGTTTCAGAACTTTTTTCTACGGCATTTGCCAAAAGACCATTTGCCAAAAGAAACATGGACATCCTCTTCGCCGTATATTGGGAGGATCTGTTTCTGGTACTTTCTGCGTTATTTGCTTTGAGGTTCTACTAGTTGCGGCTATTGGCTCTATGGCTTCTTCGCTGGTTATTTCTGATGCGTGCTGATCAGTGTAAAGCGACTAAATTAGCGACTAAAGCGTATGAGCCATTTGACAGCGCCATTTACATAATTCTGACTGGCAACGCTGTCACGGCATGGGCGGAGCTACCATCACAGTCAGCAGCGCCGCAAAGCACAGGAGTAAATAAAGGGACAGAGTGAAAGCTTATAAGGAACGTGCAAAATTCATACCTATTTTGATAGGTAGCAGTCGC
Organism: Micropterix facetella; assembly: GCA_027564375.1. Lineage (NCBI taxonomy): Eukaryota > Metazoa > Arthropoda > Insecta > Lepidoptera > Micropterigidae > Micropterix > Micropterix facetella. The sequence continues at coordinate 11,238 of JAOPUG010126229.1, read as the reverse complement.
GTCGGAAAGCACACGGCAAGCCCGGGCGATCGTCGCGTAGATACTTATTTTTAATTGCACAGTGCCAATGGGCAAATCATATAGGGGAGCGGTGGCACATTCCGTACAGCCGGACGATAAGGTACATTGTGTGTGACAGAGAACGAATGCTGAGAGAATAGGTATATCCTTGTATAACAGTTGAGTTTGTCAACTGCTACAGGCGAGCCCGGCCACCTCCGGAACGTTTCAACGATATGTTCGTTATATCACCCTGAAGTGTAACATAGAGACTAGAGGACGAAGACGAATCTACGTACTCCTCCACCTCAGCCCGTAAGAGTCCAACCCTTACCGTGAGGCACAGGAAATTTTCAAGCCCAGTGTCGCATCCATCCCGCCCATACTACTAGATTTAGTCAGATTTCTCCGACTTCCCGCCTGGTCGCGGGTTCAGAGTCGCTTAGGCGGTCTTCTACCTTAGGTAGGTGAATTCCCCACTGGAATTATCGCGAATCCGAGGCGACCTTAGCTCGGCTTGCCACCCGAGATCGGGGGGCCAACGTATCGTTTCTAAGGGTAAATAGCTTAAGGTACCTAACTACCTTCGCTTCTTTAGGTGGAATTGCGATTCCAAACACCTCCGGCTATTCGTTGTTGAGAAATGGCCAGCAGACTGGCCAGTGAATCGAGCAACCATCCATCCGAAGTTTTCACCACGGAGTCGCCGCTTTACCGGGATACTGGGTGGCTCTTATCATGTCACCGCATTACCGGGATATAGAGGGCCTGTCTTCAGGAAGGTTGTCATGCAAAGGCCAGCATGCCGAACTTCTTTTAGACATCCAGGGTCGCTCGAGGGCTGCCCCCGGATTAGCTGCCACACACAGCGGGTTCGCCGGTTTCGTCCCTCTTCGAGGAGGCTACCAGATAGGCGTGGAGACGTGAGTCGGGCCGTCCTTGATATACAGAATTTGCCATTGAGACCCGAGATGCACGACCCCAATCCTTGCTTAACAGTCGCAACACGCTACTGCTGCGTCCTCCCTCCCGCCCGCGCCAGTGCCTCGTCAGGTTGCGCGAGTAGAACATATGTCACATTTCGCCACAATTTATAAAATGGTGAAGAATTTACGTTGTAAGTACTATATTTTTTCTCGAATTGTGTTATTTGTATAACTACGTTGTCTTCGTATAACGGTAATTTTTCATTGAAATCAGAGATGGTTTTCGTTTGTTGAAACATTTCTCACAAAATGGCGGATTTGGATCGGTTCGGATCACCCGCAAGTACGGTATCACCTGTACTGATTTGATTCATTTTTTTTTACTATTTTATCTTTATTTTCAGATGCCGCGAGGAAAGAAGCTTAGCTGGTCCCCTCACAAAATTAAACTCGGTATAGAAGAAGTAAAAGCGGGCTACCCAGCAAGAAGCAGAGATCCGAATGAGCTGATCTATCTATCTAAAATGTGTTGTGGGGTTCACCGCGAGCATTACAAAGAGCCGTTTATCAGTATGCTGAGATAAATAGGATTAAGCGCCCATTTAACAGAGAGAATAAAGAAGCCGGAAAGGACTGGTTTTATGATTTCCTAAAACGCAACCCAGAAACCAGCATCCGAGTACCTGAAGCTACAGACTGAAAAGGAGTTATTTTTCAAAAACTTGATTCACTTACTTTACAAACATGCCATACGCCCGAATAGATTTTTTTATGTCATAAGCCAGGCAAAATAATTGCACCCAAGGGTCAAAACAAAATAAGGTGTGCTACAAATTGGGAAAGGGGCAAGAACGTCACAGCCTGCTGTTGCATGAGCGCCACAATTCATTTCACCGTTGTTTATTTTCCCGCGCATTCGAATGGCACCAGCATTGGAAATAGGTGGTCCTCTAGGTTCCATTTACATGTGCTCAAAATCAGGACGGATGATCGAGGAATTGACGACTTCGTTCAACACATAGAGCCAACTTTGGAGTTTGTCGTTCTCCTGATTCTGGATTATCACGTGAACCACATATCGTTAGATATTTACGAATTTTGTCGTTAAAATGACGGGTTTGTGCTTTCATTACCGCTTCATACAACGCACCGTTCTTTGTCACTTGGCCTGACATTTTTCGGACCGCTAAAGCGGTAATAGTACAGCTTCATGTACAGATCACATATAATGTGATCTGTACATGAAAACTAATAACTATGAAAGCCCATACTTTATGATATTGTGTCTCTTTTCAACAAGGCATATGTGAAGGGTGCCACTCCAGAAAAATCAGTCAAATGATTTGGCCGCTGGGATTTGGCCTATGAATCCTAACAAATTCACCTATCAGTACGCTTCACCTATAGAGATACTTCACACTGATCAGTGCGCATCAGAAATAACCAGCGAAAAAGGCATAGGTACAATACCCTTAACTAGTGGAACCTCAACGCAGAAAATAGCAGAAACAGATCCTCCCGAAAAAAGTGAAGAGGATGTCCATGTTTCTTTTGGCAAATGTTTTCTGAAACAGATACAAATTTGGAAAAAGGGAAAGAAAAAGGACAGAGAGAATGGAAGACAACAACATACAGAAATTCTTACTTCAACTCCTTTCAAAGAAGCCATGGAAACGAAAAAGACTCCAAAAACTATTAAGATAGAAAAAAAAATTGAAAACGGAAACAAGTAAAAAAAAAACTTCAAATGTAGAGAAGAAGAAACCAAGAGGAAAGTCATCGCACAAGAGACAAATTCTTAACAGCTCGAGCTCTGGCGACGAGTCTCTGATGCTAGGTTAAAGACACGACGACAATGTCTTTTATGCAATAGGAGAAACGGGTGTTACAAACGAGCTTTGTCTAATTTGGAAAATATCGAGAGCTCTGGTATCGCTGTATGAAAATGTGCATTCTGAAACGTTTTCAATTTTGTTAAAACGTTCTTCGTCTTATTGACTTTAAATCAAATAGGTTTCGGTTGAGCGCACGTATCTTAAATGTCTAAAAAATGAGACCAGTTTTGAAAGTCCTTTTGAAAGCCTCTTTCAAAGCATTTTTGAAAGTTTGCTCGTATTTTCAACATGTAATTCTTATTGTGCATAATATTTAGGAGTTTTACAAACTGAGACTTTAATCAAAGTGCACTTTAGAACTTTATCTACCTATCCATATAAAAATTAAACTTAAATAATTCGCTATATTGCTGCGAACGCGGAGTGATACTTTTCGGAACTACGTGATCCTTAAAAAACCGCGAAAGTCTTCGTTTCAAATATGGATACTGCCGGGGAGAAGTTTGTGAATGTTAATGTGTTATTCCTAAAATGTAATATTACAATGGAAATATAATTATATACTATATATTCTTTGTTCTGATGATGTTCTTGGCTTACCCTACACTTTGTCTCGGTTCATGTAGGTACGTAAACATCGAGTTTCGTGTACTGAAAGAAACATTCACCCTGTTTATTATAAAGGTTATCATTTAATCCTGTCAATATGATTGACGAAGTACTTAACAAATTTATCAACGTCCTAGAATTTATTATCATATGTAGTACACGTTCTATTTGCAATAGTGTGTATGTGCAATAGTTTGTATTTGTGTATAATATGTCTGTTTGCCAAAATATCCTACCTTTTCCAAGTCCAATACAGCCAATACCCTAAACACCTTTTAGACATGCTCTACAAATGCGTAGGTCACTATATAAATTTAAAGATGCTCAAAGATTAAAAATGGAAAGCGTCAATATCCTATGTTTCTAAATAGCAGATTATAGCGAACGTGAAAGGTCATTTACCAATTACAACAATTAAAAAAACAGTACATTTTTGGCCCATCCGTAGTATGACGTAGTACACGTCGTAGGACGGGCCATATATTATGATGCATGCTGTACGTTTGTTAGTCCGTATGTCCGAAAACTTCCCGTGTTCTGATTTTAACCAAATGTTGGTATTTAGCCTCCTTGGGGAACACGGTGTACCACCAGGTGGCAACAGATTAGATCCGAGTCCTGTAGGTGCTGCTGCAGTTGTATCTTTGATTGTTTGGCATATAGGAGGATCTGCCCAATAGGCAGAGTAAGCATAGCGTATATGGGTATTGCTGGAATCGTAGAGACAAGGGAAACTTATTGGAATAGGTTTTACGCCATTTTGGATAAGTCAGGGGTTACCAATCACGGGACGGGCCAAAGTGCCTAAGTATATCGCGACTTTTCCTGTTATTTGGTATTTATTCTGTCAACACTTATTGCCTTTTCGTCTGCTACGATGGAGCTCAAGCAAGAACATTGGCGTGCTTATGATTTACTATAACTTTAAATTTGGTTTATTTGTCTTAATTAAGCTTTGAACGTTTAAAATCAGCGTTAGGCTTAACTACTCATTCTGGGGCATCGATTTTTAGATGGTTTAAAGAAATTAAAAGGGGTAGAACTAGCCTTGATGACGACGGCAGAAGTAGACGCCCGCCAACTGAAAAAGAAAATGTGTGGACTACTGAAATGCTGATGCGAGAATACCCACGAATCACATTTAAGGACACAGAGAGAATCTTACATATTAGTTCGGTTAGTGTTCATACATCGTATGTATCTTAAGCATCTTATACAACTCGGCGTGAGGAAACTTTGTTGTCGTTGGATACCTCGTGTGCTCCCCGAAACGGAGAAAGAAGCAAATGCGGATTGGTGCCGAGAAATACGACTAGGTTTCGAAAATGGAGCATCAAGGCGTGTTTCTGAAATAATTACTGGCGACGAAACATGAATATATCAGTATGATCGAGAAAGCAAAAAGCGTTCGTCAATATGGGTGTTTTCAGATGGCCAGTTGCGAACAAGATTTCAAAGACCTCGGAACATGGCAAAAAATAGTGACCAGTTTTTTCATGGAGTGGACATCTTGCGACATAAATACTAGAAGATTATAGATAAGTTACATAACAGTTGCATTACTAAAAGTTTTCAAAGCTGTGCAGGAGAGACGACCAAAGACCGGGTTAATGGGAATCATGCTGCACAACGACAACGCGTCTTTACACATTTGCCTTACAATATGGGCTCAAGATTCTTGTACTGACTCATCCACCTTACAGCCCCGACTTGGCTCCCTGTTACTTCTTTTTATTCCCAATTGTCTAGATAAAATAAAAGAATATTTTTTTTCAAGTGCCGATGCTATTTCGGACCTGTTGGAGGAAGACTGGAATAAATATTTTCGGCATTAGTTTAAGTGAATGGAAATTTGCATAGAGAAGAATATTTCGAAAAAATATAATAGAAATTATAAAAATATATTGGTTACTTTTCGCGTGTCTTAAAACGTACCGTAGCGTCGTACTTTTCTCGTGTCTTAAAACGTAAATGTAAACGTAAACATCTTGATATCAAACTTCACTCACGTAGCTCCGCACACAGAACACTTTCATTCAATTAATTTAGTTTAATCTATGATTTCTTGAAAAAGTGATAACGGGACACTTATTAGCGTGTAAGTATGAAATGCACAATTATTAATTCGCGTAGGTAGGTAATTCATTATTTACCGCGTGGAGATGACACCAGAAGAAGAAGAAGACGGGTTATCTGTGTGTAACTAAAAGGCTTTGCTTAATAATAGCTCAATAATCAGCTATTAAATTTCATCGACAGTAGTATAAAATATATACGGCTTCTTGTTGTCTAGAGCCGGTTTCCAAAAACTAAAGATTATATCATAAAATCCATTAGAAGAAAATTAGTATGTAATTCGGTAACAAAGTTTTGTCCAACAACAACAAAACAGGTTTTATTGTTTTTTCTTCTTCGTCGCGTGCCATGTCAACAATCGAACGTTAGCTTTTATATCGGCTGTAATGCTGGGGCTACACTAACGGCAAGTTGTGTGGCCCCAGCATTACAGCCGATATAAAAGCGCCGTTGTTTATCGCGTTAACAAACATCAAACACAGGTGTAGCTACGACCTTACGCGATAATTTTTCAATGGCATTCACAATGTTGTTTGCCGTTAGGCGATAGCTCGAATAGTGGTATTTTTTCGCAGATCGAAGAGATTTGTCGCGATAATATATGCAATTGTAGAGGCCACGCCTACGTTTGTGATTGTGCCTCGTGAGCGCCGACGGGATCACGAGTGTTTGTTTCCCGCCCAGAGCAACTGTTGATTGACGATAACTGCGTTTACCTATTCTATGACTAGGGGGTGGACAAATGAAAAATTGGACAAATTTATCATCCACCATCTTCTTTTTCTTTGTGTAATGATAAAACATATTAATATAATAAAAATTGACACTCATAAAATACAGTGTTGCAGCTTCTGCGTCTATTTTGATCTGTGGAACTTTTATCGTCGTTTTTTAAGGCGGCAATGTTCATTGACGTTGACTGTTAAAGTGTGGCCACTCAGTTTATCGCGTTAATTCAAGGAAAAATACCGCCGATTTTTATCGCGATAATGGGAATTGACGTTGACCGTTAGTGTGGCTCCAACATTACAACATCATTTGCCGCCGCTGGAAACAAGGATGTGGCAGACTTCTGAACCATCCCCGTGGATTACGGAGCCATGATTTTCTTCTTCGTCCTGGCCATTTTGCCATGAATTATTAGATGTATATTGTATCATTCCGGATAGGCATGACATGAGCGGAGGAGTATTCGAGTTTAAACCAATCATACTGGGTAAATGATCAAGTGTCGTGGCACGTCGTTCGGGCGGTGAGAGAGACGAGATGTTTTCGTCAGCGTGAACACCGCTGTATTGACGGGTGATCATCGTGAGTCAGTCGACGGGCCTCTGTCTAAGGCTCGTGACGTCTACCGCTGGGCATTTGTCGTTTAGCGGGGCTTGATGTGAGCCGGGCCCATTTACCCGGCTTTCTGGGTGTGGCATCGCAGGGATGAGCGCCGTGCGGCAGGTATCCGATAATACGAGTGATAAATTGTCCCGCGGTTTTTATTTTACTCGCCCCGAGTCCCGCTCGCACCGTTCCTCTCCGTCATCCACTCCGTTTGACCTAAGCATAGTAAAAATTTCTACTATGACCCAAGCGGCCAGTAAAAGAGTGTGTGTATTTGTGTGGTGATTAGCATTACCTGCAACAGAACAGGCCCTAGGTCACGAAGGGGAAGTATAAAAAGAACCTGGCCGCGGAAAAAATAGTTTGGGAAGCCCTGATTTAAGACATCTTCATTTGTGATTATATCAACCCAGCTACGTAGGGCATTCAATAAGTTCTCGGTATAGATAGGTTCTAACTCTTTTTGTATACTTTTAAACACTGGTAATAGATGAAAATAAAAATGGAAAAAAACATTAATTTGTTGTTTTTAATGATGAACATAAACATTACCAGTATAAGCAATTTTACGATTTTAGTAAAATTAGAGCATCGCGCTGTTAACACATTCTTAACCAAACAAGGTAAAAGCCAAAAATGCATTAAAGAGGAAATTGATGCTGTTTTCGGGGAATCTGGCCTTTCGTTTTCTACTATTCAAAAGTGGTCAAGTGAATTTAGACGTGGTAGGCAGAACATCGAAGATGACCCTCGCGCCGGTCGGCCTGTCGAAGCCTCTTCAAAGGATATTGTTGAAAACGTCGAGAAAATTATATCGGAAAACAGTCGAGTGAAGATCAAATCGATAGCTGAGAGACTTGGACTTTCTATCGGTACCATACACAATTTCATTCATGACCAACTTTATATGTCAAAAGTGACCGCGAGAGGGTGTCGCGAATGCTGACGCCGCATCAGAAACAAGCGCGCGTGGAATACTCATCGCAATTTTTGAAGCTATGTGGAAACAATCCAGACGCATCCACCGAAATAATCGTTACTGAAGATGAAACGTACGTTCATAATTATGACCCTGAGAGTAGGCAAGAGTCGATGCAGTGGCATATTAGAGGATCAGCTATCCTAAGAAATTCAAGGTCGTGACTTCAGCTGGGAAGGTCATGGCCACCATCTTTTGGGATTATCAGGGGATATTGCATATAGACTATAAGGATAAAGATGTCAATATCACGGCAGCGTACTATGCCAATAATCTATGGCAAGTAAGAGCAGCCATTAAAGAAAACAGGAAGGGAAAATTGGCCAAAGGTGTGCTGCTTCTGCATGATAATGCTTCAGTTCACACCGCTCACACTGCAAAGGCTACAGCGCGCGACTGCGGCTTCGAAACCAAGATGACCCACCATACAGTCTAGACCTAGTCCCCAGTGACTACTTTTTATTCCCCAACCTTAAAAAAGATCTCTGAAGGAATCAGTATGCTGACGAAGGCGGCTGTGACCGAACATTTTGCCAACCAAAATGAAAACTACTTTTATACGGACTTAAAAAAAATAATTGACAGATCTAATAAATGCATTGAGATAAGAGGGGACTACATTTAAAAATATTAAGAAAAATACATCTGCATATCTTTGTTTTCATACCTATACCGAAAACTTATTCAACGCCCCTCGTACCAATAATAATTTCAAGGCTTCAAGTTGTGAACGAAATTAAATTAAATGAATGAAATGAAATGAAATATATGTATTGCAAACTTTCACAAAAACTATTTGCCTTTAGACATGGTAAACTTATATACATAATCTCTTACAGTTAACCATTTCAGGTATTTTTATAAAATTTTGGAGCATGTCAAGTATTTTCATAATACATAAACAAAATAAATAAAGCACGTATAATTAAACAATGAATAAATGAAGCAATATTTCATAATAAGAGTTTATTTATTTACACATATAATTAACAATAAATAAATAAACCCTTATTTCATAGGTGCTTGGTCTTTAGACTAATTTTATGATTTTTCGGGAAAACGGCCTTAACCGAAGGTTAAAATCCCGGTTAACTAACTTAATACAACTTGGCGAATAATTACGAAACGTCCAATGGTCCGGTTACATAATAGCAATTATGTGGTGTAAAAGAGGGACAGTGAACCCGTAGAGTATTACTTATGTGAGCTAAACACAGGTAGGGTACACTGGGGACAATTTAATAAAGAGTGTTTATATAAAAACACGTTGATATCTAATCTTCTATAATATGTCCAAGCGATGCCAGGTCACATCAGCAGCGTATCTAGTGCAAAAACTAATTTTGCATTTTTTTCAGATCACTAAATATGACTAGCCGGATCGCTTGCCATTTTTTCATGATCAATAAAATTGAGACTGTAATATTATAAAATTAAGAATTTGTTTTTGGACTAAATATTTGATTGTTTTTCAATTGTTTTCCTTGTCTGGCAATGAATAAATGATTTCTGTCATTAGAGATCTAAAAATATTTGACTATTTATTCCGAAATCCGGTATACGAAAAATAGACACAATGGGGACATTACAATATATGTCAGTCATCCCGTAAACCTTATATCATTTAAAGCGAACATTATTTTATTCTAGAATACCTTGATTAAGATTATAAAGATAGACAGGAAGTAAATCCAGTTTTACTGTTAGAGGAAATACACAAGGAAATCTTTGTCAATTATAAATATATCTATACGCTCTTTCTCACATACAATTGAATTGACCTATTTAAACGAATGCTATCTTTAGGTGATGTTTCAAATGTTCCAGACAAATATTTCAACCGTCCCCAGATAGATCGAACTAATATTTCTTTTAAACGTTATGACAGGTCAAATACTACAATATATACGGAAACTACATATGATTTTAGCGTAGAAAGGTAACAAAAGTATCAAGATAAAAACTAAATAATATAATATGTTTCAATTATGCTCGGTCTGCATTACTGGTAGAATATTATTTTCCATGTTCGTCCGTCACATAGATAAAAAATGCAACATCTGTCTGGCTGCCTGTCTGTCTGTCAATTAAAGTCAGACGCCGATTCGGAACTTTTTGTTGTGTAGATTACTTCATACCAGCCTATTAGCGTATCAGATATGTTTTTTTGTGTTTTCTGCTATCGTACTTATAGTCGCCGCATTACCGGAGCCATAAAAGTCGGCGACCGACCGGCAGGTACCTGCGGTCACTCTCTGTAAGGCCATGCAAGTGCGAAAGAGATGGCATGATTCTAATTGTTCGTCGCGAGTTACTACTTTGTAATGCGGCGACTATAGATAAAATCGACTGGACAACACTATACAAACTGCCTCGTATAAATGGGAGTGTCGTGTGCTTTTACCACACTATACAGACAGTAGCTTATCTTAGAACAAAATTGAAAACGAAGCGAGCGACGTCATGAATCGTAATGGCTACGAGTAATCGTAATACGATAACTAGACAATTGTAGCACACATAGGCGCCATCCGTGCCTTTGAACGAAATACGCAGAAAGAGAAGTCTTAAGCGTTCGTCATATGGCCGCCACATTCCCTGAAAAAAGTAAAAAACACAACGCAGAAACGTTCACTTTTTAGCCGCATAACCGCAAGCACAGGCGTTTCTCGTTACATACCCTTCTGCTCACTTCCCTCGCACCATATTCCTGCTACGCCTTGCCACCCGAGAGTGCGTTTACTGTTCTCTCTGTATACTGTGCTTTTACGCTCTAATTTACAACTGTCTGTCCCATTTATAAAGGCTACAGGAGACACGAGCGGATACATATATCCGGCCTTATTCACATTTGAAATCATCCGAGATCTTAAATCACAATTATTACCATACACTCTGGAAAAAGTACAGCCAGGAAATTTATTACAGTCAGTTCAGCACCCCCAGAGCAACCTTAAAACACAAGATTTAAGAAGTTCACATTAACTAATAAGTATATCAATACAATTTAAATGTCAACTGGGGCAAGGGGGAAACCCAAGGGTTTGTCAAACTTCGCCCCATATGATTATTTTCTTGTATGTATGTATAATATATTAAGATATTCAGGGTAGTTAAAAAGAACTACCTGAATTGAGCACGCAAACCACGAGAGATCCATTGTGCCACTCCTGTAATGACTCCCCAAATGAAGAGGAATTACTGTGTGGAAGGGGTTCAAATGTTACGTCAGAGATAAATGTCATGATGTCCCAAATATTCTTCCGTTTTAATTGCTCTGAGAGAAAAACTTTCTAAAAACTTTGTATGGTTGATAGTGACCCGTTCGATGTTATTTACAATAAAAACGATAAAAGGGAAAAAATATGAAATGCAAATAATTTTGAGTCTATGATACCGAAGTTTTTTTTAATTTGCCAGTTTTTATTACATCATTAGACAATAGTTAACTTTTTGGTTTAATCAAACATATTATACT
>JAOPUG010125576.1:0-12689 GCA_027564375.1 Micropterix facetella | reverse complement strand
TTATTACATAATTAATATTACAGTAAATGTTCAAATTGTTGGCCACCGACATTAATACAGGCACGACATCGCCTTAGTAATGATCGTTTTATTCGTCGTGCATATCTTCTACCATTGATATGACTGGGAGTGAGGGCGCGAGGATGCCCCACTGGGTTTGAAAATTCCCACTGCCTCGCGGTGAGGAGTTGGACTCTCACTGGCTGTGGCGTAGCTTGGTACGTAGATTGTCTTCGTCCAAGTCCGTGCGTTCGTTTCTTCCGAACTTTCGTTATAACCCTCGGAGGCGTCGGGTTCGCCCGTAGCATAGCGACACTCATAAACTATTAGTTAACATTAATGGAAAATCGTAGAAAATTATTATATGTCATTTTAGCCTTTCATTATCAAGGATCTTGACATTCACAGAGGTTATATCCACCCAAACTCAATAAAAAAGGACATTTGGACCATTTTTCTAAAACGTTGGAAATCACATATTGCAAAGGATATCTTAGCCACACAAACACACACATTTGGTCACACGGCAGCATACGGCATGCATATATGGGCATCCATGTTTTAAAGATTTGATTTGGACTGGGTAGCGAATTTTCAAAATTACTTGGAGGCAAAGAGGACTGGCGAGATTGAGCCTAGATAAGGCTAGATATTGTTAAAATTTTACGTTTTTCTGAAAGTAATTTCATATTTTTTGCCATATCGTGTTTGAACTCAGTATAACGCAAAAAAATACAAAATAATGCTATCTGTCAACGAATAGATGCTATGCAGTTCTTATTTCGTTCTAATATTGAGGTCTTGATTTTTGTCAATTTTTTTGTATGCAATTCATGAGATATCTTTTCAAACCAATCAAATCTTGAGATTTACTTCAATGGATATAGGACATAACTGAGGTATTTTTAAGCGATAACAATCAATGAATGATTATTTTAGCTAATTTCGACATACCTTTTATTCTTGTACCCGGTTATTTTATAAGGCCCAGACTTGTTTCGCCTTCTACCAATCTTCTTGTCTGCCTTGTCTATCTTCTAATTTCCTCGTCATCAACCTCCACGATTTAAAATACAAACCCAGTAAGTAGCTCAGTTATGTCAGAGTTGTGCAGTTAAAGGCGCTTTCAAAGGACAGTGATATACCTACTTACTGCAAGCAAACATATACTACCTATTACCTCCACTGCAGATACCTATACTTACCTTCATTCACGCTAAGAGACTATTCATAAATACGTACTTACCTAATAATTATTGCAATGGTGTAATATCCATGTATCTAGGTAAGTACGTGTACCTATGTAGGTATATCCAAACATACATCACGAACAGCAATATGACACGTCATCTTGCGAGAGTTACATACAAACTACGATAAACTAGAGGGTACGATAATGTCAGCTGTTGTGGGACTTCACCCCCACCCCTCCATTCCCCCTGAGTCTTTCTTGCACCTCATAGCACGAAGCCCCATTTGTCGTCATTCAATTTCCTTCTAAGTTTTCTAGATTGGTTGGCGACGGAAGACCTTCGAGTGCCTTGCACCAAAGTATAATAATACATTGCGTCCAGCGAGCAGAAACAGTTTCTTCCGAAGCTCTAGATTCAAAACTATACTGCTCGAGTCTAGTAGTCGCGGTCAGCTGCTGCTTGGTCGGGCGACTGTCAAAGTCAATAAACCCAAATGTTTTTTTAAATTTATTTTGTTATAAAATAAAAAGTCATGATCTTAATTTGTATTTTAAATAAACGACTATTTTCCAACCGATATCATATTTTGTATTCTGCTTAGTGCCTCTGCAGCCTGATGCACTTCACATTTTTCAAAACATTGTTTTTAGATTGTGAATATACGGCGGTCTATTAAAATAAAGTTGAACGATTACGCAGACATTTGTCGGAAAATAGAACTCTATAACGAATGTTGCGTTAGGTTTGCGTCTCGGCTAGTCCTATGCCACGCGTTCCTATAAAAATCCAATAGATGGCGCTTAATAGCGCAATAATAAAAATAAACAATTTAAAATTTATTTTAATCAGAAATAATTTACATTATTACACCGCTGTTGCAATAAAAAAAAGATTTCTAAAACGTCCTCGAATTGACATCCTTATTATTTACAGCTGTTATAAAAAATAAATATAAAATTTGACGATGGTGGCAGATTTGCGCGAGTAGGTAATGCGCGCCTCTAAAATCTAGGTACGTATTAATTTTTTATAATAAATCTATAGGCGGATGCCTCGATTTGTGGCCGCCACATAATTGAGGAGCTCCGAAGAATCTTCGCAGACGAATGGCTTCTCGTGGTAACAAGCCACATCGTGCCAAGCGATGCCGTCGTTGTAGACGTTGTTGAGGACGCTCAAGCAGGATTCGGCGGTGCCGTTGATGTCAAATTCGGCGTTGTCCGGCTGGCGTTGCTTTTTGTGACCGGTCTGGCTCCAAGGGTTGTAGCCCCAACCGCTGGGGATCTGGATTACGTTTAAAAAGTTAGTACTGGGAATACTGACATCAAATTGAAAAATCCAAAATAGCGGCGGGACACGTCAATTGACGAGTGATGAAGTCTGAGCATTATTTGAATTCACATGCCTTTGAAATAATAGGGTAAGTAAACCATTGGCAGCAGCCAGCTCTATTACTAACGCAATCGCTTTAAAATCACTGCGATTGAGGGTGGTTCGGCTACTCACCGCTAGGCGCGACTCGAACGAGTTTACGTAAAACCATTGATTAAATAACAAGTGAATATAGTGTTATTTTATCAATGGTAAAACCATTGATTAAATAACACTATTGTAAAACCGAAATTTGAGAAAGAGAGAGAGAGAGAGAGAGAGAGAGAGAGAGAGAGATAGAGAGAGAGCGCATGCTACGCTTTTTAATCGCTCTCGTAACGGCAAATTTCGTTACATATTTGTTATAAAATCGATGATATTACCAGTAATTAAATAATACTACCTATTTAATCAATGATATTACGAAAACTCTCGTTTCGAGTCGCTTCTGCCGACGAGTAGGGAATCACCTAAAATCGCAGCGATTTCTACGCAAGAGCGTTCGTAATAGGGCTGCAGGTACGTTTATTTTAAACCTTTAAATTAATTAATTTTCCACTATTTATTTTTAAATGAATCTAACCAATAAAACCCTTTTTCTGTATCAAGTTATGTAAGTACAAATCATCGAATTGTGACGCCTATAGTGGTTCTATGTGTAGCGAGATGGTCCTCTACCGATTTGGCTATGGATCCACGCGAAAATTCCGCGCTAAGGTGGCTCAAAAACGTCCCCCCTTTTTTTAAATCGAAAATTCTATAATCGAAAATACTTAAAAAGAGTAAATCTAAAGATGAAGACTCAATTTTCTGCAAGTTCGTCATAATTTAAAAATGTTCAACGAATATAGGTACTAACAAATTTCTACAAAACAAATTTCTTAAAAAAGCACAAAATAAATAAAAAATAGACGTTTTTGAGCCACTCTGTACGTAGAGCGGTATTTCCGTGTAGATCCATAGCGAAATTGATAGAGGACCATCCTCCCTACACCCAACCCATATCACGCGGGTTTCCTTCTACAAAAAATTGCAGAGTGAATACTCTGAACAAACCAACTAAGAGAATCGAAGGATCGAGGCAGGTACTAATGCTACATTTTTACCGACTTTAAAATGTGGGATCACAACTGCAAACGATTTCGAAAATTTAATTTAGATTTAGAAATCAAATTCAATTCTTTATTTTTAAATTAATAGGGTAGAGTGGTATCAATTCGATATAAACATCCAGTATTTGACGTTAGTTGCCAAATTCAGTCGCTAGATGCTAGCGTAAAGTGTTGACGTGTTACCTTTGATTATAATATTGTTACTATCGCGAGCTGTGTATATCTAGACGATTATTTACGATTCCAGACAACAAAACAGCTTTTTTGATTGTTCGTTATAATATTTATCTGCTCTGAAAACTCTCTCATGCCACATTATCTCATGCTGAGGCTCAATGCAATAGAGGGTTCTTGTGTTATTATTTCTATTACAAATCTACTTAATAAGCTGTCGATAGACAGCAATTTGGCAGGTTGCCTTGTATGGTTGTAGTTAGTACGTTTTTCACAAAATGTTCACTTGCTGTGCAGGGACGAAATGTGCAAGAGTACGCGGGCACTCTTGCCCGATATGTTAATTCCTAATGTTATTATTATTTACTGTTTTGATTTCAGAATGTCTAGACGAGCGAGAAAAACAGAGAGGAAGAATATCGATCCTATTATCATGAAGGAAGCCTTATTTGGGATCTGGAGATTATATTTGTGATATTGTCACTGATGTGAGCACTGGTGTACAACCCTAATGAGCACTCTTGGCTACAGGGTGCACACGAGTGCGCACTTTCACTTTCTTTACTTTTTTATTATGTGTTGTAATAGGTAAGTGTTAGATGATTCGTATTTTTTCTTGTAACAGCCAGATAACTAACAGTTGCAATAAACTTATTTTTGTTTTCCTAAAATGCATAGTTTTATTTGCACAAATTTTAGAACCCAAAACTGCCCTAGTAAAATTGACCCGGTAATATTGCTCTATACCTACACAATTAATATAATATTCTACGAGGGATTCAAAATCATCTACTCTTATTCGATTCTATCTATGTCAGCTACTATATAGTCGATACTAATCGATCTGGGAAACGCTAACTGCAGAAAGAGAACGTTTGTCACTTTTATCGAAATGTGTTGTTTTTAGTCACGATTTCTTGACATCGTGACGTTTTCGCAGCAATCATGAAAGGATTTCCTGCCATTTCAATTGGAGGCCGTATCATAAAGTATTAAAATGAATGATTAAGTAAAATAATATATTTATTTTATTTTATACAGGGCTTTAACTCTTTAACAGAGTTAATTTTGGTTTAAAAGTTTTTGGATGTTAAAGTTTTGATTTTAAAAGTTGATTTTAAAGATAGGCGACTATGTCAAACGTTAATAATAATAGGTCTTGCAACATGTCAGTACAAATATGACGTTAATTATTTTTTAGATGTAATACTGAAATAAATAAAAATAAATAAATAATTCACGTCGTATTTCATTCAAGTTTAAGGTAAAAGGTAACATTTTTGTGTCTACGAGTATAAACACGTAATATTTTTTAAATAAAAAAATTGTTATTACTTTTTATCTACCAATATGGTTCAATTTTGCGCTAGCGTAAATAAAACAACAATGTAATATCTACTAGTAAGATTTTATACTAATGGGATTATCTAAGAATATTTTTCAGTATACTGATATTTGAGTCTCCTGTAAAATAAAAAAAAAGCAATGTGAAATCGAAGACTATTGCGGTTGCTTGATATTATAAATAAGATAAAACGATTTTACCGCGTGCAGTTTATAGCACCCAACGTTTCTGCGATGTTGCAACGGCCTACCCTAGTCTACCTTGGACAATGGCGGTTGCAACATCGCCGAAACGTCAGGTGCTATAAACTTCACTCGGTAAATTCGTTTTGTCTGATTTATATAAAAAAAAAACAATCATTCCATTTCTGCAGTTAATGATTCATTTATAACGTATGGATTCTACCTGGTTAGTTGCTGCCATCTTTTCCCTGTTTGCTGACCAGAACCAGCCCAGAATGTTCTTTGGCTCCAGATCGCGACGAGATTCACAGCCTTTGAAGTCACATAGACGACCACTGGTCCAGATATACGGTACATCATCTTAAAAAATATACAGCAATTTTTAAATATCAGTGAAACATTATATATATTATGTACATTTCAACATTGGGAGCGATTTCCTTTACTGCATCCGTCAAAATAAATCCACAAGTGTAATAAAGTTCCGTTTACTTTGTTGAATAAGCCTGAAGATGAGGTTATTCTCCTCCTGCGTTTCCATGGAGACGAGATCCATGCAGTATTCTCTGCAGATGTTTCTGGCGTCGAGCCAGTCAACCTTCTTACCGGCCAGCGCCGGCACATGGCCACTGTAGAAGTAGTTGTTACCGCGATAGAAGAACTCTTTTGGTCCTGTAATAAAAGGAAATTAATATAAGAAAACGGCATTTGAGGAGCTAATATCGTCGGCCTCATCACGAATCGGCGTAACTCAGTTTTTACAACTTTATAGGGTGCAATTTGAAAGAAAGGCTGTTGTGAGAAAGTCCAGCCATTTTTTTTACGATATTAACGTTTATTCTCTTGAATTTAGTAACTTACTACGTGAATTTCGTAATTTTCTGATAATGATATACTTACTGAATAAAAATAAAGAACTTGGAATCATTATTATAAATATAGCAATTGAAGAAAATTAAATCGAGTTACCCCCCTTCGTGATATCCTGCCCCCTTAAACATTACAGTTATACGTCTCTTCAATTGTACAATTTTTAAAACACATTTTACTTTATATAGTATTATGTCAAACAGCTACAGAAAATAAAAAAGTGATGAGATATTACTACTTATATTTCGTTTATTTTACAGATCACGATATTATAATTTAAAAAATAGTAGGAATGTAAGGTAGGTGTGGTGTAATAATATTTATCCATTTTAATTTTTCAACTACGGTGACCACCTCTCTCAAGCAGCCAAGTAGTGATAATTTGCGATCAAATTTAAATGATTCCCGCGTGCATTTAAACAAAAATAAAAATACATGTCTTGTAGTCAATTCCTAATATTTAGTACTATGATGCGAAATGTAAATGTTTTGTTTTTTTTCTGTATAAAAATAAATGAAAGCTGAAGTCATCGCCTTTTTATAATTCGTATTTTTCTGGGAATTTATAGGGACACACAATTTTAAACTATTTTGAGAATACGCACCGTATAAATGATTAAAATGTGATCATGCAATATTTTGCATTCTTTTTATTTATTCATTATAATCTTTCAAAAAAACCAAAAATATGTTGTATGTTATGCGCGATTTCAGAAGAACGGCATCTCAGCGCAAGCAATAATAGCCTTTCGGCGTATTGCGTCCCGCTGGTGTTTCCTTTGGCATATCATTCGGCTTTCTTTAGCCAACAGTGGCCCCTTAAACCTAGAGCCCAAAACAAAGTTCGTACTGTTCACTGATACGCCTATTTGTGATGGGGACAACGATATGCACAAGCTTCAAGCGTAATTCAGGAAACCACGAAAAAACTGCAATTTGATTATTATTAAAGAAAGTTATATTATATATTATATTGCCCTTGACAATTCCAAGCAGGCACCAATATATCTCATAAAAACATAAATAATTTCTATCACGTCTAATTGGAATTATTCACCTATTTATTTTCCATTATTTCAATAATTTGGTCATTTTAAACTTAAACTAACTTTTATAGAAACTATTCATAAACTTTTTTGTTTTTATGATTTGTCTGATGGATACTTTTAAATATTATTCTAGGACTATATCAATGGCTTAGTATTTTGATTAACTTTTAATGCATACCTACTTAGCTTATTATTATTATTTTAATTATTATTCAATTAATATTATTATTAGATTTAATGGGCAATGGTATCAATTGTCTTAAATAGACATTAATTTTGTGATAATTTTGCATGTGGTCAGCATAATAATATGATGACCCGTTTCCGTTTACTTTTATATACCCAACCTATTTTTAAAATTATAAATTTTGGCGTATGTACTAGCCTATAATTGAATACTTGGTACTCTTGCCTCAGCACGGGCCCAGGCGTAGTTAGTCAGCGTTTGATTTAAAAATTATACTCGGCGGCGAATATAATAACTAGAAGTGTTTTTCGACAAATAAAGTTGGATAAGTTCGTTTTTTTTAATTCTGCACTGAATAGATCACTCGTCAAAAACCCGAATGTTTTGACAGCTATGACTCTGATTGGCCAGCGGGATACATTTGTTGACATTGGTAAAAACCGTGGATACGTTTGTTTTTGCTTGAATAAGCGTTTCAGTATGAGATTAGTTCGTTTTTGACTGATTTCACAATAGCCTAAGGCTTATTATATCCTACTGAAGTATTTTTGGAATAAAAGATATATACGTTTACTTTCGCTTGAAGGTTTCTCATTTTTTCGAAGAATTTATTGTAAAGATCTCTTAATTTATTTTAAAGGTCAGAACAGAAAAGTATAATAAACATAGATAAGATTTTGCCCGATTGTGCAGTCGTAGCTCGTAGCGTCGTAGCGCTCCTATCTCAGAGGATAATGTCGTAATCTTTATTGTTGTATTCTGTTGCTTAGTTGATAATTATGTCCAGGGTCGTAGCTAGGGTCATGAGTACCCCTGGCAAGATTTGAATTTTGCGCCCCCCAATTCTTATTTTCTAGGAAGAGAAACAACACAATAACTTTGAAAGTGTAATTTAAATTATGTATAGTTCTTATTTACTATTATGTAGGAAGGGAGCAGTAAAATATGAGTTCGTTCATTTAGGCATTATAAAATCACTTGAAAGTTTACTTGCCTGGCTTTTTCTGAGACCAATTTGTCAATATAATATGACTACATTAATACTTTTTGCGGTCATGCTCAATCTATATTATATCATCGATAGTAAATCTATCTCCAAATATCTATGTTCATTTTAATATTATATTATTCCTCCTCACGATTTTCAAGCAACATTACAATTACACAAAGAAATCGTTTTCAATGTGTAAAACAACGTTTTTATTTTGTTTACCCTAGCAACGAAAATAAGATAGAATAAATTCTGGAGATTCCCCACACAGTGTTTTGCTACGCTTGCTGGTCGTTCTCACAGAGTATGGCCAGCCGACACGGCCGGTTTGGCGCCGCTTTATTCGCCTTGTGCCGGAGAGTGGAAAAACGGCCAATGATAATGTACTAGTGCGACAAATTTTGGTTCGTGTATGAAGTTTTTAAAAAAAACTTTTTTTTAGGGTTCGGTACAAATATTGATTGTCAAGTCAGGGGAGCCGTTCCTAATCAAGTGCAAGTTTTTTTATGTAAGTTAGCATCATGTTTTAATTTTGTGTTCCTGTACCCCATCGGCCTGCAAGCTGTGGATCTGCAAAGTGCGCTCCCCTGAGGGTTGCGCCCCTTGCAGCCGCCCGCCTGGCAAGCCCCTATAGCTACGACGCTGCTATGTCGTGAACAAAATTCATCCAGACCCAAGGCTTATCAGCTGGAAACAAACCGTAGCAACTGTAGTGCATCGTACATTAATCATATTAGTGATCATGTACCTATCTGTAAAATTTTAGGCTACGTTTTATTATATTTAATTTTAACTATATTTCACGAGTTGATTTATACAATATCAACTCGTTACACATTAGACATTATAATGTAAATAAGCCGTCATCTGCAATTCCAATGCAATAATGCCATGCCGCTTTCTTCTTTGAGTAGCATCTTGCTTTCTTTGATTGGTTGGTCGGTTTTTGTTAAATTTAAGGATATTAGAATGAAATAGACAGTTAGTGAGCAACTGAACTGTATTACCTCTGATTCCTACGATTCCTACGTCTTCTTCCTCTCTCGAGTGGCTGTGCTCAGCATATCAAATGATCTATTCTTCTGTCTTTGAAAATCCTATATTGCCACTATGTTTACATATTAAGGGGCAGTCTGTTCTGGGTTGTTGCATAATTATATTATGAAGGGTTATGGGGGTTCCGTTTTCTTTTTTCCTTTTTTTTGGTAATTAACAAGTTATTGATTGAATTCGACGCTCTATTTTCCCCTATCGCCTTCAGCTCATCGCCCAACGGCGCCCTAAGCAACAACCTGGTTAGCCTGTGGTAAATAAGACCTTGGATGAGAGTGCGGCCCTAGTATCAGAATAACATGGTAAAGCATACCGCCGTCATGCACCATATACACGCATACATTTCCAACATCCTCGTTTATGGTTTCATCTGCGCGCGTCGCGCGCATTGTAATTGTGACATGGTAAGAACATTATGAATATATAGCCCTTGTGAATTGTCCTGGGTGTGAAAAATTAATACCATAAAACTCCATGGGAATGCACCCGCCGGAGTTGCACCCACTACCATTTCGAGGGCGCCGAGTGTGCAACCAAGGAAGTCTCACCCTGTCGACCGTGCATTCGCCGAATTCTCACCCCGTCAGATAACACTAACTTAACTTAACCTAAGTGTGGGAGAGAATATAATCCCAAGCGAAAATTTTATTGAAGCTTAACGAAACAATGACATGTACGTTTTCAATGCACCTTTTAAAACTATTTTCTTAGTTACTTTTATCTGCGCGTATAAAAATAATCTAAAAGATATTGATTGCAATGTTTGTGCTGAGGGGTGATTTTTGACTGGCATCCTTGATTTGCCTATGGGCACTTTGATTTGTATAGGCCATAAATAAATCCAGTATCAGTACGCTGCGACAGTTCGCAGCGCTTGATGGCGCGAAATGCTGTTACTCCTCATTCTCAAATTTCCTAAGCATATCATCTCCATCATGGTTAAACTTCAAGGTCATGCTAAAATTATCAGAAGTCTTTAATTCTGTCTCGGAGAGAAGGTTGGCATTTGATTTGAGCGCAAGCCATTTCTGCAATTATGCAATTTGTAACAGTGGTTTTGTTTCATTAACAATAATCGGCGGTGGTACCGAAACGCCTATATGGGAGTTTTAGCTGAATGTTTGAAAATGCCAGCAGGATTTAATTTCCCCCGAGGACCTGCGGGCGAATTTTCCATCTTATTTTGCTTGAGAGCATTTACCGGTCGATGATAGAGTGTCGCAACTTGCAAGCTCGTCGCAGTGCGCGATGACAGCCAGCGGGCTCCGTCGCCTGGCAACAATGGGCGATTGCGCGCGAGATGTGATGACCTGATGATGGATGGCGTTTGTCGGTCGATGAGCCGACCTTCTGCGCGCGCGGCCCTCCTCGCCATCATCACCATTCTCTTTCACGAGGCGACGCCACTCAATTAAGCGGTCGCAGCCACAATCAACAGCAATGGAACGAACACTTTATATCGTTTTCATCGAAACGGCGCGGCGCGTGATTGCCGAAAGCGTTGCGGAATCCGTGTTTTACCGTGAGAATCGGCCTGTGTCGTATTTGCGCTCGTTTTTCCGCTGAAAAGCCGATACAGCTCTCATGCGTGTTGCTAAACGTTACACATACTCGTGCCTATTATTGTATCTATTATCATCCCGGTACTGGCGGGTCGTACAATGCTAGCAGGCAGACGCATCCTGCAAAACTTGAAACACGAGGCCTGCGAGGGCCTTGAGAGGAGTTAAATTAAATGCGTTCCACTCGCCTCACTCATAGCCGAGCTTTACAAACTAAATTCGGAGGTTGAACAACTCAAGGACTATCTAAAGTTCCTCGTCATATGTTTATGCCATATTTTCAATTAGGGCCAGTAATGTTCAAAATGCACTTCCTGTGCTATATATTAGCATTCTTACAAACGATTCTGTTGTATATTATATATGAATAGGTAACCAAAGATCCAAGGTACGATTGTAACACAGCGATCCCCAAAGTGGTTTATATAGAATGTAATTAAAACAAGACATTAATCGCCTTGACGCAATAAACATGGACTTTCAACGAAGATGAAATAATTGAGTTTTTTAAAACAAAATACTGATAAACGGAGAGGATGAATGAACAGAGAATTCTATGATAACTTCCATTAGAAACAAACATTGATCCATTATTATTAAATTGTGATTTGAGCCAAGCAACGCTTGATCTCCATAAAATTAAATGACCGCATCTTTTGTCCTTGACCAACGGACCTGCCGTAATTCCGCGTAGGTCTAAAAACTTTAAACTTCACACTTGTAAAGACCAATCGTTTTTACTGCGACCGCGTCCAAAACGCAACTGATCGATGAGTAATTGAATTTGAATACATCTCTTTGTAAGTGGTGCTTCGCGAGAATCTGAGGATCCGGTTCCCACCAATGCTCCAACCCGGATTCGCACCACGCGAATATATCGCCATGAAGTCGGTTTATCAAGGATCGCGCATTACTTATGCCGGTAATATCGTCTCGTTGAAATGCCGCCATTTATAAAGTGCTCATATTGCCAAGCACCCAGTCACGAAATGGCATAAATGAGCACTATAAATAAACCATGAAAAACAAGACTATAGTATTTGCATAATTGACGGATGTGAGTGAAGATGCCTTTAAAGTAGTAAGGTACGTGCGGGTAATATAGCAACCCGGTTAATATGACCGTGCATCTGAACGTCTTATAAAGACTGCAAAATTGCACAGTGCACAAGCTACTTATAGCGGACATCATTCTATTTCCCAATGCTTTACTGGCGTCCTCCTTCAATTAAGTTTTCCATTTTATATGCAAACATTCTGAAACAGACCCAGTGGTAAGGCCGTATCAACCCCCCTCACCCTCCCAACACTCATGGGAACGCCACTGATTCTTATATCTAATTCATAATATTATAGTTTCCATTTTTTGATAAAAAGGATATGTCTCAATAAGATCACGATGCGGGTTGGGAGATTTAGATGGGTTTGGGGTAAGGGGCGTCCATTAATTAAGTGAGTTCAAAATCATTTAAGGTGGGGGGGGGGGGATATTGAGGGTCAATGGAAATCTAACGTCAACTTTTTATTTTAATTCAGAGAATACATTATTATAACAGATTAAACATTTTGTATTACAAAATCAATCCCGGAGATAAACAAT
>JAOPUG010118391.1:0-12768 GCA_027564375.1 Micropterix facetella | reverse complement strand
CCTAGAATATATTCTATGTGGGTGAGGCGTCTGTCCAAAACAAAACCCAGAAAACTCGCCGCTGTTACAGGTTGCAAGAGTTCATTATTGCACATACGCTGTAGTTCATTTCACGTACTCTTATTTATTTCACGGACTTTAAAGTGCATAAAATGAATCTTGCTAACATGCAAAATAAGGCCATTTACGAGTATCTTGAACCAATATCCGATTCATTCAAACCTTTTTCGATTGAAGTCGACAATGAATAGCATGCATGTAGGTACGTATAGTATGTCAGCAGATCAGCCATGTCAGCAGCTACAATGACGACATTCATAAACACAACGAATATCGTATTACCCCGGCATGATCCCTGAGGAACTTAGAGTGATTGATCTCATTACTGACAATCTATCGCAGAGAGCTGTAAGTTGTTTTCTATCACAAAGAATGCTAGGCAGAAGGCTCAATGATAAGGCATCGAATCCACATGTCTTCATTTTTTAACTAGCAAAGTGGTCTACGACATCAAAGGCACGTGTTAGATCATAATATAACGCAGCAACCTGTCGTTCTGTTTCCCGGCGCACATATAATGCCCGCGCCGTCGTCACGGTACTGCGCTCACTACTGCGCCCAATACGTAGATTACATATTGGGTCACATCACAAAACAAATACATTTTTTCTATGGCTCACTCGTAGCTCGAAAACCGTGTCGGGAAACAAATTACATAATGTGATAGCATCGTAGTCTGTATATAGAATGGATATGTGTGCGCAATACTTTTTGTAGGTGGCGCCAGCGACGATCACTGCGGCAACCGGCCCGAGGAGATGTGAAGTGAGCGACACGCCGTACGAGCGAATGATATGCCACGCGCGGTGTGTCGTTCACTTCACGATATGTCTATAGCGGGAGAAAAAGGGTAAGTAAGAAGAAATAATGTAATAATAAAATAATATAATATAAGTAGTATAAAATTAAATCTTTCAGACTGCAGACAGATGCGAATTTGCCTTATTTGCGTGACTATTAAATCCAGTAAATGAGTGGGTGATACATGTCTATTGATGCTACTGGTCATCGTACACCTTAGGTACATGCAGACGTGGTAGAAGTATGAATTTTGTATTAAAGCTGTGCCAGAAAATAGCTCAGCCTCTATGGTGGAATTGGAAAATGAAATATCAATGTAATACGTAGGTAATATAATATTGTGAAACACAGTGCAATCAGCGTAATTTTCAAATTCAGTAGTACCTACGTGATTTCACATTTTTTGTAAATCTATTTTGAATTCGCTCCATTTGGTCGACATCAATGAAGTGTCCCATATACTTACTCAAGTTGAGGACGGACGTATCACGTATGCATAATATAATGTTTGACGTGTCTTCGAATTGTGAAAATATTTGGCCATGCTGGTAAAGAAGCCCAAAGTCCCGCAGGACTTTTCAGTTATTTAAACGATTTATTGAGTATATTACAATTTGTTGTTCAAAATGACAGCAAGGTTTCGGAAGAAAATTGAACGCAAATCGGAGTACCAACTGACTTAGGAGTTGACATATTGGAATCGATTATATTCTTCTTTCTAGTCAATCGCATTGAGTGACATTTATTGTGGGTGGTTTAGTAGGCAATAGAAAGCGAAACGATCTAAATCTTCTTGGAATTTAGCACAGTCTTGCATGGTTTGAATGCGCATAGAGGCCTTTATATAATCACAAAACAACAAAATGTAGATTGGAAAAATCATTTCTCTATGTCATCAATATATAGGGTAAATAGCAATAGACTTAAGAGACTTCCTCGAAGAATATCAGATGTTACATCTACTTTATCACATTTGAAACAGGCCGCAGCGATTATTTCGCTTCTATTGCCTATAGGTATAGGATTGAAAGAACATAAAAAAATCTTATTTAGACCGATCTTCAGCTAGTTAGCAACGAGACACGGGTGATTGACCTTTTCAAATTCCCCTTCTTCGGGTACCGTGTCCGATATCCATATAGGAAAAATAGTGTGATGATTTTCCTTCGCGTTTCACAACCGTGGATTCCACCACGACATTCCTTGTCCAGTCTAGAACCAGCGCCTGTACTGATCATTGTCCCCAACACCACGCATTATAGGTTAGGTTGAGTACATAGCTACATAAAAATGTTAATGTTTTATTAAATTGCCCAAAATTTAAATATGAGTAGGTAGTGAGGAACCTATGAATTAAGACGGCAAAAAACGCTGGGAGCTGTCGCGCAGAGGAACGGAGGGTACGAAGCAGGATGGCGTTTGGCAGACCACGCCCATTCCCACGTCGTTCCCACCCCCTCCGCGCATCCGCCCCACCCTGCAGCCCACCACCCCAAAATCACGGCCCAACAACGCCAACGCTATAGCCGCCTTGCCGTCTTTTCTAAAGAGCTACCCCTAATTTTCCTCATAATAGGCTCTCTTACCTACCTACCTAATGCTCCTTTCATTAACATTTTCTTATTCAGTAATGTAAATAAAAGGCCATAATGCTACACTACGTACAATGAAGTGGTCATGTAGGTATCTAATTCAAGTATCAGGAAACTGACGGACGTGGCAACGGCCCAATTAGTTTTTACTCCAGCTATAGTTTCATAGAAGTATATCTTATATCATACCATTATATGGCAGGGCTGCTGCTGTTGAAATCATCTTCGTGCTCCAAACAAGGGCTATCCATTGGATGTATGAATTGGGTTCTAGCTAGAGATACAATGGGGAAACTTTATAAAGAATTTTCATGAATATCGTAAGAATTGGATTATTTTACCGTGGTGAGATATTTTGTTTACATACCTAATGACATTCGTACATATGGCTGGGTAAATTTATTGCGTCAATGTGGCAACCTGTTTTGTTTCAACCGCATTTTGAAAATTGTATCTCCAAGATTAGGCACTTTTATCTAAGGTAAACGCTCCTATTATCGACACCTTTTCGCCAGTCATTACTTTTGATGTATTATATAATTAAACCCTGGTTCTACAATGCGATTCTTTTGATTTAGTCTGATAAACAATTCGATATTGTACTAGATTTTGTAAATGTTTTTTGGAAAAATTACCTATTGTTCTTATGATCGACACACCCTGTATACCTGTCGGTAATACAATTATCGGCATACCTAAGGAATATATCAAATTACTCAATGAATATATCTAAGTAAAGAAATAAATTTAAATACTTAGTATATTTATTCCAAAATATAAAAGTTAAGTTGGAAGGTGCCGGAGGGGAGGGGTACAAGCACTTCTGACGATATAGCGTCTCACCAAAAGCGTCCCGTTACAGTTTTTGCCAGTTCACTCTCGCCGCGCCTCACTCCGGTAAAAGAGCTTCGCTCGAAAAGCTATTGCTTATTTTTATAGTTCTTAGACAATATACACAAACGAATAGGTATAATATTATGTATAAGCAGACAAACGATATATTGAATAAGGCATTATTCATGAATATAAAATAAAAACCTTACCTCGGAGTAAAAAATGATAATTAAAACATTACCAGCCGCAAAAAATACCAACCCGCTAGTCAGTTTCTGCCTTCGTGAAATTTACAAAATAATATTACAACCAATGCATGTATAAGATATAATAGAACGACATAAAATATATACCGTTAATTTTTTCATTGGTTGATTGTATTTTTACTTTACGATTTGTGATTCTTCATTTTTAATTGCCTTTAATAGTTTTGCTTT
The DNA here is from genome assembly GCA_027564375.1 of Micropterix facetella. NCBI lineage: Eukaryota > Metazoa > Arthropoda > Insecta > Lepidoptera > Micropterigidae > Micropterix > Micropterix facetella. The sequence goes on along the minus strand of JAOPUG010118391.1, from coordinate 9,044 downwards.
TTCTTTTGTTACCTTCTCTTCAAAACAAATCTTATTGAAACCATTTTTCCAATGTGGCAACAGAAGAAAGTTTGTCCTTCATTAGTTTCTTGAATGAATTTTTTTCGAGTATATTTTGAAAGGGAGACGGAGTGTTTCCTGGGATAATTAGTTTTTCTTTGGGGCTCTTTAAAGGAGTTCGATCGGGGGCTGTACTGGTGGATGGAACATTACCTTTACTACAAGTTTTCTTTTCTTTTCTGATCATATTATCTGGTATTACAAGAGTATTAGCTGATATATTGCTAATAATTACCACTCGTGTGTTGTATGGGAATCCCGGGCAAAGTGAATACCCCAGGCAAAGCGAACACAACCCACTATTCGAAAACTACATACTGGAGAACCGTCGATCGCACATTTATGCATCCGCCCGCTGCTCCTTAATCGCAAGCTAGTGAATTGGCAGAATGTCGCGTTGCTCGTTGCCGCCGCAAACGGCGATAATTACGAAAATCGGAGGAATATTCAATATTTTGAAGTCCCTAATGTTTTTGTCAATAAGGCATATATAATCGTGAGATTGTTGTTAGTAGTATTGCATTTTATAGTGAGTTTATGTGGATTTGCATACCGTGATCTACAAAAACATCGGGCTTGTGGTTTTGGAATTAAGTAATACTTCCTTGAAAAATTCCATTTCGGACAAAGCGGATAGGGCATAGTAGATACACTATCCGCTTTGCCCGTTATTATTATTTGCTGCAATTTGTAAGTTTTTCTGTTGCAGATGTTTAATAAGTAGGTACAAACAGAAAACTAACCAAGACCAAAGGTCTGAAGATTTCATGCGGCATGCCATTGAAGAGTGTAAATCAAGAGAGCCCGTGAAGACAACTGCATAGAAATATGGTTTGCCCTAGGCTACTCTTTTTATACTCGATCGTTTTCAACCAGTTTTTGACCTAAAAACCCAAGGATTAGAACTGTTGGAATACTTGAAAGATATGAATGGTATTTTTTCATGGACTGACCAGGGAAGAATCCAAAGCCAAGGCTTTGAATTCTGCCAACCATTTGCGTAATCATATGCCAAGTCATATGATTACGCAAACATTATCGAAATGGAATATCCCTCAAGATGGGACAAATATAATAAAGCTGCTGATGACTAGCTGTCGAGTTATTTATCTAGACATCATTATTTGTCTTTTAGAACTCCAGAACCAACGTCCATTGCCAGGGCCAAAGGCTTTAATCGAATTGAAGTGGAAAGGTTCTATAACGACCTTGCTGCTCAAGTAGAAAAGCAGAATATAGATGGTTTCTGGCTGTATAAAATGGTCGAAACAGATGTATCGCCAACTACAAATAAACCACCGAAGGTTCTGTCAAGAAAGGGCAAGAAACTAGTTGGCATTATATCGAGTGTAGACCGGAGGCGCTTACCGCAGTAGTCGTTTGTTGCAATGCAACAGGCTCATTTATTCCATCATTCATATTTTTTGCACCAAAGAAGATGCAGCCAAGACTCTCAGATGGTGCTCCACCGATGACTCAGGGAACTTGCTCTCTATCAGGTTGGATATCTGACGAAATATTTCTTCATTGGTTACATTTCTTCGTTGAGCACGTGCGACCGACCGCCGACAAAAAGTTGTGCTGTGGCTAGATAATCATGAAAGCCATAAATACTACCCAACACTCGAATGCGCATCCAAAAACAATTTTATACTAATGTCGTTGACACCTCATACTATGTATATAATGCAGCCTATGGACCTGACTGTGTATGGCCCCCTGAACATATTCTTTGAATTAAAAAAAAAGTGAATAATTTTCAAAAATCACACCCTGGAAGAATCATCAATCAGCATGATGTAGCGCGGCTGTTTGTCCAAAGCATTCCTAAAATTCGCTGCGGCTAATTACGCTGTCAATGGAGTTAAGCGCCTGGTATTTGGCCTACCAATTAGAACCACTTTCGGAGAAGAGAATTATGCCCCATCCACTGTCACTCATCGTTCGCGCAATGCGACTAGCTTAGAAGCATCGCCAAATCCATTAGCACCTCTAACTTCAGGCCAACGTACTGCAGGCTCGAGAGAATTTTTAATATCAAGCCCAGTTCCAATAGTGCCCTCAACATCAGGACTGCACCGTGCTACAAAACCACTTGGGCCTCAACATCAATCTTGCAACGTGATGTAGATCCATTTGGGTCTTCAACATCAGCCTTGCAACGTGCTGTAGATCCAGTTGAGCCTTCAACATCGGGCTGACAACGCGCTGCAGATTCATTTGGGTCTTTAACATCAGGTCCCCAACGAGCTGCAACTCCAATTGAGCCTTCAACATCGAGACTACAGCGTGATAAAGAACTCGTTCTCGATTTAACGGCCCCTTGTCTGTCTGCCGACAGAAATTGTGAATGTGCCTGAATCAATCACCCAAATTCTCCTGTAACGGTTCACAATTTCGCAATTCCTACACAAGATTCTCTTGGCACTGATATAAATAATCACAGTAACAAATATATCATCGATTCAGAGCCCATTGTCGCACCATTAAAGGTACACCAATGACAACTAGAAAAAGAAAAATTCAGCTATCTGAAGTTTTAACGAGCACACCAATTAAAGTTGAACAGAAAGAGAAATTTGAAAAGAATATCAGCAAAATAATGAAAAATATTAACGAACCTTAGACGCAAAACTAAATAAAAAGAAAACTACACCGACGACAACAAAGCAGATTACAAAAGGGGAAAAGAACACCAAAGGAAATAAAATGTATTCGAAATTAGATGAAAACAATGCCATATATTTCTATTGCGTAGAGCAATATTTTGAGATTGAAGGGCATCCCATTGACGACTGGGTCCAGTGCAATGAATGCAATCAGTTGTGCCATGAAAGTTGCACAGACTATGAAAGCCATTCATATGTGACAATTGCACAGAATAACTTTCCATAACTTTAATTAAGCCTAAATGCGTGTTTTTATATGTATTCACTTGCCCTAGTCCCCTATCCGCTTAGGCGGGTACCAGGGCAAAGCGAGTACTTTTTCATTCTGAAAATTATTGACTATTTGGTTAAAACTATGCTAACTTTAGGAAAGATGTTGATTTATTTGGCCACTAAATATTTATATGAATAAGGAGAAAAATATGAATTAAGTCATTCTTATGGTCTAATAAATTATGCTTGATTATGACCCTTTGTTTTATTTGTCCACTAAATATTTTTCATTCTGAAGGGCCTACAAACCTTAAGGTGTACACCTTGCCCGGGTTACACTTAATAGTTGGTTGGATCGGTTTAGTCTTAATTGATTCTTTTGGATTTTGGTCTTAAAGATTCTTTCGTTGTTCAATAGAAATTGTGTTAGGCTTAGGTGTCTTTAACAGGCTGCAGGATCGGCTGTTTTGCTGGCAATGAAAAAAAAATCTCGGGATAGTTGCAAAGAACCTGATTTATTGCATTAAGAATTTTGATAACATAGACTTGTCTTGTCTTGTCCATATAACGATATCGCGTTGACCAGTCTCGCTATACTTCCAATTAATAATAAAAATTGTAATAATATACAAAAATAAAACCAGTCAAGCGCGAATTTAGCTCGCGCGCCGACGATTCCAAACCAATAATAGGGCACCCATTGACTGGAGAGAGCTTTAGCAGTCCATTGATATTGATAGTTTTTTATCAATCAAATCGTATAATGAATTTATACATACGCTGTTCTATAGGAAGAATACAGTTTTAATGTTAGAAATTTAATTTTAAAAAAACCGTTGAAAATATTATAAAACATTTAGTTTTTCAATAGTTTTAATTGTTTTATTTTCCCTATAATCTTTACCTGTCAAAAAAAATCGGACGAGAAAGTTTGGAGAAATTCTTTTTCCAAAGTTTCACGTCAGATTTTTTTGGGGGACATACTTTTGGTGGTACATTTTAAAGTTTTCTCTTAAATCGAAATACGAAAACACCAAAGCGAAAGTTTTAAACACGACATGAGCTCTTTGAAATGATATCCATCGACCTGATGAGAAAATATTCATTTTTTAGTCCACTTAGCCCCTCTCAATAAATCTTTTATTAATTTTGGGCGAGATGCGGGCAAGCAAGTTCTATGTATGACTATTCTAAGTTTCACCTATAGTAGCCAAAAACATAGAAAAACATCCGTAAATTATGATATTTCGCATTTTTGCTGCTAGTTTTTTAAGCTCTGGGGGTCCGGACAACCTAGATCCCCCCACCCCCTTCTTTCCCGTCTTGCTCCCCCACGCCAATCCTTTTATCGGTCGGGAGGTATTTCTCTACAAGATGGTTCACGTTTTTTCTTTTTTAATTGCGATGTTCGGATGCCCATCGAAAATGAAAATATTTGACCAAAATCCACGACAAATTTAGTTCGAACCCTTAAAATTAACGTCTTCCAAATGTCGCGCGAGTACCTAAAATTATATTCACCGAAAACTAATTATTAGTATTTTTTATACACAAATAGTACCTACATATAACTTTAATATGTTTCAAACGTATGGGAAAAGTATAAAAATGAATAGTTACGAACAGCCATAGCTATGATTCCTGGAGCTAGATTTTTTTTTTATTTTTATTGAATACTTTATTCATATATTTCTGTACACTAGGCCACATTGTATAAGGATGATATAAAGTAACTCGGAGAAATTGAACACGCAAATGTGGCAGATGCTCATTTCCCACCTAACTAGGACTGTGCCGTCCCGTATCTAGGTAGGTTTACCTGATTAATAAGCTGTGCTTAGTGCTCATGACACTTGGCACGTTCTTCAGTATTGTTAAATGCTTATAAATATGAAATAAATAGATGATGATGATGATGATGAACTAGATGCTGCTAAAGACTTTCCAGGAATAAGTTACGGAAAACGGTGGGATTGCTAACGAAGCACTACGGAATCAACAAACACGTTCACACTCTTGGGATAGTGGAAGGCCCAAGGGATGCCCCAGGGATGTGGATATATGCAGGGGATGTGGAGCAGAAGAGGGGTCGTTCGAAGCATATGGTGTATGTCCGGTGTTCCCCATCAGGAGAGAAAAAGTAAAGTGCTTTCTACCACCGCAGGCTCTATATTTGGTCTCTCAGGTGGACTGGTTACAGGAACTGTAGGTTGGAAGTCATGATATATTATGGGGGTAAACTAATATGGTTCTTAACGAAGGACTAAGCGCGGGTGGTCAGGATGCGACTGCCACCACATGCTTATCATCATCATCAACAACATAGGATCCCCATAAGTCCAATGATTATCTGCGCGAAAAGTTTAGATTGAGCAAATCAGGTCATTATGTTTGCGGTAGAATACAACAAAATATTAATGTTAGAGAAATGATATATGAATTCGTACCGTGCGCGACCTTCCTCATCGAGTGTCTCCTCCTCGTCAATTTCATCTTCGTAGGTCTCTGGATCGAAAGGCCTCGTCTCCACCGATAAGAAATTGGGCAGTTTGACAAAGTGTAGTTCCTTGCCTAGGTCCGTGTTGATCTTAGGCATGTCGACGTCTATTCTGGTTTCCGGAATGGGCTCCGGTTCCGGTTCTGGCTCTTTTTCCTCGCCCTGTATTTGGATGATTATGTCAAACTTACTAAATGTGACACGTACACTGAGTTAGGAAATCAAAACATTGAGGATACTCTGGTCCGCTACAGGGAAACAAGCTACTGATATTTTATATCATCTAAATTTACTATTAAGGCCGAGTGACAGGCAAAAGGCATTTCCCATCAGAGTGATATTAGCGTTCTTACATTGATTCTGTTATAAATTATATACGGATAGATAGCTACATACCCCAAGGTACGATGTAAACAAACATTTATACGCAATATATTCTATGTAACGAGAGATCCATAGACAAAATTCGGTGAATATTCCCAAAAAAGGCTTTTCCTGTGAGGATCATAATATTCACTAATAGAGATATAAAATACTATTTCGTTAATATCAGAATCACAGAGTGGAAGAACACTAAACAAATTGGTAACCTTTCGAAATTTACTAGTTTTTCACTTAATTCATGTTTTACAATATTAATTCGATACAGATGATTGGGCCCATCCTAAACGCTCCCAAAATTTCTTTTGTTGCTCTCCTGGAGAAAATAATAAATGAAGGGGCACAAAAAGTGTGTGTACAATGGCGATTCGGGACCGTTGCGTGCAGAAAATTAGCGCAAAATGCATTTTTTTCACCGTTTCGGCATTGGGACCTATTAATTTCTTCGCCCTGTTTGTAGTTGTGTACCTGCTTCGGGGGTATAGTCGTTAGGACTTTAGGAGGAGGCAACTTACGTGGCAAAAACTGCTCTTTTTATCTCTTACTGGAGGATAGGTGTTTATTTTTGCTTTCACAATCAGAATTTTATTTTATTAAAATAAAATATGACGTGTACGCAAACATCTAGTATAATATCTATATTGGCTTACAAAGTTCATACTATTAATTGATTTTCATTATTTAACTCAGAGATCCAAAAGTTGAAACCTAAACCTATCAGGATAATATAAACGATATGGTGGTTATTATAATGGGTAGTTCTCCCTGCAGCGGTGAGCGAACTAACTAAATCAGCGATCAACAATGGAATCCTTTCTACCTTTTTTAATAATAGCAGCGAACTAGAGATGTTACAAAGAAAATTCCTTAGAACTGTAATTAATACGTCCTAATTAAATATAAAATATTAGACCGGTAAGACCTAAGCGGACATATCATCGAACATAGATCAAGCGGATATATAAGTTTCGGTAAGACCTAAGCGGACATATCATTGAAAGGAGGCAGCACTGAAAGAGGAGAGAAAAGTGGAGCTTTGGACAAGCGGATTGTGAAAGGAGGTATAAATGCGTAGCCGTGTTTAAAAAAAATCTGAGTCATAATTTCATATTGTGTGCAATTTACAAGGGGTGTTCAGTGTGGAGGGAACAGTAGGAGGAAAGAGGAATAAGTGAGGGTGGGAAAAGCAAAGCCGGAGGATTTGAGGGAATGATCTGGCAGTTGGTCGATCGAGGGTTTGGGCAGTTTGCGTTAATTGTGTTAGCGGATAAATTGACTGTTTTAAGCAAAGAAATCAATTTATTTATAAATAAGATTTTTGATCGTCAACAAAGGGGGAGTTAAGGGTTACGTTGCGAAATTGGAAACTCACAGACTGGTTTTCAGACAAATTTAAAATACGTTTCTTGAATTTGAAGTTTACGAGGAAATTAATCCGTCGTGTAGGTAGTCTGTGAGTTTTACAATTTGGAAGTATTAACTTACTGTGAATATTATAAATAAGACAAAATGAATTTACCGTGTGAAGTTTGTAACACCCGACATTTCGGCGATGTTGCATGCAATCGCCGCTCTCCAGGGTAGACTGACAACGGCGTGTAGACTAGACAGTCTACCCTGGGCAACAGCGGTTGCAACATCGCTAAAGCGTCGGGTGTTACAAACTTCACGCGGTAAATTCGATTTATCATATAATTTTGGTGATTCCATAATCACCAAAATTTAGAATTTGGGCTGTTAATCGTTCAAAATCTGCTGCTGTCGTTCTTCTACGCCTAAACGCCAAATCTGTTAAGGTTTGGCGGTGGCATTTGCGCTTCAGGCAAAACTGCCCTTATTTTTGTTGAACACGGTATCAATATAGACCAAGGAAAATACCGACAAGACATTCTCGAAGCTGTGATTGTTCCTTTGGGGCCAGAAGCATTTCCGCAACGAGCTTTGGACTGAATTCCATGGACTAGAGTGTATGGTCAAATTTAGAGGCATAAAATACATGGCATGGAAGTTTAAATAAGCTAAGTCAGCACTTACCCAATAAAAGGATAAATTATTTATGGTTCTGGGAATTGGACGATTATACCATGGACGAAAAATGTGCAACAGTTTTTCAATCTCAAGTATATTTCATTAATATGTGCATAAATAAAACCCTGAAGAAGAAATGCACCAAGTGTATAGGCTCTGAAAGCACTAAACGCGAGGACAGTAACATTCAAACTAGTCAGGGATACCCTCGAAAGCGTCATTGAACACTCTTCCATGAACATGGCATAGAAACAAAGCATAGTAATCCTCGCGTCGGTACCACATACACATTTTGTAAATGCAAAAAGTTTCAAGCGTTCTTAGGTTTTTTAAACACCAGATAAATTCTATATGTAGTAGACTATAACAATTAACTATAGTTTTTTTAATACAGAAAGAAATTAGCTTTATTTAGATATGAATGAGATTAGACTATGACTTAAGGTTTTTTACAAGTTCGGACGTAAACTAAAAAAGTCCATCAAGTCGTTTTTCGTCAAAGTTTTCAAAAGTTTGAATTTTTTAATTTCATATTACTTTAAAAATTTATATTTGTGAACCCCATATTTAGAATTTTATGAGCTATAATATAATACTAAATTCACAACTTTTCCTAGATTTCCCTGGCGCGGAAATTCAAAAAAATTAAGTATTTATTGCGAGCATTGGATCTAATATTAAATACCAACATATCCAAAATTCACATTATGTAATAGGGAATTAGGAAGAAACAATTTTAAATGAGAATAAATATTGAAGCAAAAGATATAGACAATAATACGCGAAATACGTTTGAACGTTCTTTTGATTACTTTTGTAACCAGGGGTAAACAAGCCGATGAGCAGGTATCAATAAAAGAAGAACATAGTCACAATAGTTCAAACGGTTGACCAGGACATATTGGGTCCAACCCATTGTTTCCCTGTTGTGGATACAAACGAATAATATAGCCTCGATCTGGCATATAATATTGCCTTGACCTGGTGGGAGAAATTAAAATCAATGATCCATCAAGAACTAGAAGAAATTATGACTTTTTCCGACTTCCGCGTTTTAATACAATAGCATCTAAGTATGGAGTTAACACTCGCTACTGTGAACTTTATAGAATAAACACCTTGGAAATATTGATATATTCAATATTTCAATTAGTGCATACAAGAATCGTTATCTAAAATCCTGTCAAGCAATCTAA
>JAOPUG010117419.1:0-12778 GCA_027564375.1 Micropterix facetella | reverse complement strand
TTAAAGTTTATGAGAAATATGGTATGGTATTAGATGAAAAATTAAGCTTTTGGGCACATTCATAGCAATTCCAGAAACATTCAATAAAATACTTGGTTTCATAATTCGCTCATCGGAGACATTCACCCATCTATTAAAGTTAAAATTATTATTCAATGCGTTTGTACGATCGCACCTTGACTTTGCCTCGTCAATATGGCCGCTCATTATTGGATTTATATTATTATACTTCAAACTATCAAAAATAAATTCGTTCAGTATGTAAATTTCAAGACCAAAAGCTATTGCAATAATACTAATGAGGCGACCCTTCTATTAAAAATAGATTCGCTATCTCACCGGCGCAAATTGAATGATGCTCTATGCCTTTATAAAATAATGAATGGCATATTCGATTGCTCTGACCCGGTGGGCGAGATCGATATTAACCCCAATTGAAAACCACGCACCAATTTGACCTCTTTCAACTGCCATGTTTTAAAATAAACACATTCACAAATGAAGTACTCACATGCTGCTGTGAGCTTTGCTCGTGTAATATCCATTTAAATGATGTTAATATTTTTATTAATTCCATAAGTTTTTATAAAAACTCCTTAAATCAAATCCTAACTAATACATATAACTAATACCTACATTTAACGAACTATTTGGTTTAGTTTATTTACTTATGTTTATTATTTTAATATAGCAATGCTCATTATTATTTTACAGCAGTTTATAAACTGAACACAATATTTACACAAGAACTTTTACACAATATGCCGGACATTCTAGATGCCAAACCCTTACACTAACTCTCACGGTCAAACTCCACACTCGCACACTCCACACTATCGTACACATACACACACACCCTAAACACAGATCTCTTATATACTAGTAAAATTGCAGTAATTTCAGTTGTATTACGTAGTTACCAACGTACTATTTGTAATGTTATTGAAATCCGTAACCGATTTTATTTTTTTTAAACTATTTAAAAAAAACATAAATTGGGAATAGTATTTGGTTGTGTCTATATAAACGAGGAGGATTTTGATTTTGGGTTAAAAAAATCCCCAAGTTTCGACTAAAAAAAGGAAAAGTTCATATTATAAAATAGATAAGTATTTAACTGATAAAGTGCGTGGCGCAAATGAAAATACATATTTTTCTGAACAGTCTCTTTAATTACCTACTATAAGTACGTATTATTATAACCTAAAGGCTATATTTATCTTCATTGGCTATTTTAATTTAAGACGATTTTCCTACATCGAAATTTAGGATAGTGTATTTTGTATTGATGTCTTCAATACGTAAAGGATTTGTTGTTAAATTACTTGTTTTCTACCTGTCATTTTTCATTCTGTTTCATGAAAGAAGAAATGAAATATTTTTGAATTACATATATAGATTCCTAATTGTATTTGACAATAATAGTACCAACAACGTGGTCACTGATTTTCTTTGGCGGTTCTTTAAAGTGGAATCTTACTTGTAGAATTTTCCGGAAAAAAAGACAAAAAAAGAATACTATTATTGTCATTTGACGTTCAGTATATGTACGTAATGTATTTATACTGAATACATTGATCTGAATCTGAATTGCAATTTATGTACTGTAATATTGTATGATTTCTGAAATAAAGAATTGAATTGAATAGAACAATTCTAAACTATTTGCTTACATTAAGCTTGATCTTATTCTTTATCTTAGACATTTTTATTTATTAATAGGTACATACATTTACCTGTAAACTTTTATTGTAATTATTGCTAGGGGGTTAACCCTAGATCAGACTATGCCGAGTTGGTCACCCTGGACAATAGCTGGCAGTGCGGCATCTGGTTTTGTAATTCATCTGGTTTTATGCTTCACTATAAAATTAAATATTTAATATAATCATTGTAAATATTTTATCCTACATAAATAAATAAATATAAAAACTCACAACTGTTCGTCAGTCTGTGTCTGCCTATTGATGATTAACTAAAATAAACTGCATATGTTAGCTTAACAGCCGAACAAAATAGGAAATGAATCAACCCATTTATACAAATAAGGACATCGTTATCAATAGATCTACTGAAGGTTGTGTATTATGCGCTTGTTAACAATAGAAATATATATGTAATTCTTGGCTGGGGCGGTTCTACCTTTACCTGCCTGCATACGCTGATCAAGGTTCAGAAGTTTCTGCTCATATACACGGCCCGGCGGGATAGTGGTTAGGTTGCCTGATCTAACATTATAAGGTTCCGTGTTCGATTCCCGGCTTGGTCACCATTTTTCGTTGGGATAAAATTACCGGATTTACATTTCGATTCCTACGATCGAATGCCTGTAATATGTGTGTAAAGGCATTTACACACATATTACAGGCACACATAAACACTTAATAGTAGGGTTGTTTGTAAGAGATTGTAGTATTATAATAAACCCTCCCATTGGGAAATTTCACAATAAAGAGTAGAAAAATACAAACAAAGCTTATATATAAACAAAAATCGTGTATATATCTGTCTGATAAATTGTTGAGGAGTCCTAGACATTGGAAAAACTTCCGTGAAGACCATAATACTATACTGTTATAAGTTCACTTTTCTCCAGAAATTGGCTGAGCATACCATTCTGACAAAGAAATCCACAAAACATAATTTCGGACCACCTCGCAGAAATATTTCTTTTGACCGAAGGCGCTTAGATTACCTTGCTCCGAAATTCTGTAACATCAAGAAAGAAACAGTGAGAATCCATGACAAGGTAGATACCATGACAGGTAGAATCCATGACAAGGTAGAGACCATCTGATATTGCGATTAGTCAATACCTAACCTGGGAAGAAATCAAACGGAAACCCTAACTAAATTTATATAAAAACAAAACCTGCCATTAATATTCCCACTCTATGTAACATCATTTCGTAATATCTCGCAGAAATTCTTCTTTTCCCGAAAGGCACTTCGATTACCTTGCTCTTATTTTTTATAACAACGGGAAAGCAATTCTAAAAATACAAGACGACGTGAAGATTAACAATCTGAAAAAATATAAATTAAATAAATAAGGAAATAATTGGATCGTTTTAAACGGGAGACCCATCAACAACATCCGTTATCCCGATGACACATTCCTGGTTGCCAGCTCGATTCAACACCTGTAACGGGGTCTTAATCGTGTCCAATCGATCAGTACACACAACGGCTTGAATATTAATATCACGAAGATCAAGTATATTATCGTAGGCCATACTACACATACTTCTGCTGTTCTCAGCGCTAACAATAAAACGCTTGAGAGAGTTTGTTCCTATACATAACTTGGCTGTATACTAAACGAACAAGATGAGCACATTACGGAGATAAAATGTCGCATAGAACAAGCTAGAGCTGCTTTTGTCAGGATGAACCATCTGCTTTGTAACCGAAGTCTAAAAATTTCCACCAGATGCCGTTTAGTGCAGTGCTACATATTTTCAACCTTATTTTACGGAGTAGAAGCATGTACACTACCAAAGCCATGAGTAAGCGGTTAGAAGCATTCGAAAAGTGGGTATATCAAAGAATTTTGAAAATATCTTGGATGGACAAAGTCAGAAATGAAACAGTATTTCAGAGGATGCACAAAGGATTGGAACTAATTAGCACCATTAAGAGAAGAATGCTGCAGTACCTGGGTCACATAATGAGAAGCGATAAATACAACCTCCAACTAATCCTACACGGAAAAATAGAAGGCTGCCGAAGACCTGGCGTCGCAAGACATACTGGCTCCAAACTCTTGCCGAGTGGTATAAAATGAGTACTATTGAACTTTTTCGAGCCGCAACATCCCGGGCCCAAGTGGCCATGATGATAGCTGACTTACGATAGGAGATGGCACCCAAAGAAGAAGTTGAAGAATAAGAAGTCCAGTGCAAATCGATAATTATTCTCTATACCACTAAATGTGAAAACTGGGTCTCTTTAAATCTAGTCATTAAAATGCATGATCTCATTCGACACAGACAAATTTCATTACTGATAGGTATTACATGAATGGATATTTCTTTTATTTGTTGTTTTTCATAAAAGCTTGATCGCATTTTTCACATGTTATCTATCTATAATCTTTTTAATTTATAAGTGCATCCTCAAACTATAGGTATAGTTACAGGATTTCTAGGGTTTCTATGCGTGAACATGCTTGATACACTCGAACAGAGAAGTTTCATTACCAATTAATAAACGTGTTGAATTTTCCATCAACTTGTTTCTCTCTGGAAAACACAATCACATTTTGTGTAAATGCACAATCACATTGATTTTGATTTTTATGACTTAATCGATCATAAACAAGAGTATAAAATTAAATTTGTAATCGTTTTATTTCAAGTAACCTCAAAATCAAGTAACCTTCAAGCATCGTGACCTCAAAGTCAACTTTACCGGCAATATCTATGCAAAAGTAAATTTAACTGACAAGACGATATCTGCTCGAGAATTTGGTCAAAATTGGTTAAAATATTACAAAATTACTTTAAATAGATAAGAATTGTGTTCTCGACATGAATTAACATACAATATTAGTACCACCTCAACACAACTAGGTAATTCCTAGTGAGGTGGTAAACCATAGTATGTCAAGTCAAAGAGATGAATCTCATCTCCTAGCAAGATTCACAGTGGCATACTTATTTTAAAAAATGTATTGTATCAGGATAAGGAATTTTTGCACTACTGCAATATTGAAATTATAGACCAATAAATAAATAAATACAGTTGAAGCGGAATTATACCAGACCATTATAATGGAGGAGAGATAATACCGTGGACTGCCAAATTATTAGACACTATACATTTTCAGTATCTCTACCTAATAATTTGAAAAGTATTTATAAAGGAACGATTAGTAACTTTAATATAAAAAATAAAGAGGATTAATTCATAGAATAGAATCTATTATTGTTTTATTTTTCATTAAAGTTGCAAAAGAACCTCTTACACTTTTTATAACAACACAAAATTATGATTTTGGAGTAAACATTCAGTTGGTTACTGACGCCACTCAGTGTAATTCTAGATCTAATAATAGATGCTAAATTAGTAAAAAATATCATATAATATATTACTCATTAAAGTAAATAAATAACCTAAACACCTTATAAAAAGCCAGTTTTAATGTTTGCGTACGTTAAAGAAATGCTAATTAATATTGAAAATTCACATTAGTGGCTCTAATAACTTAGCAGCCCACTATATATGTAAATGTCTACATTAACGAATCCTCAGGCATTGCAGCTTGCTACAATATTCTGTAATGTAGGTAAAAGACCGAGTAATGCGTCGAGTTTATCTAAAATACATTCATGAGCGTGTTTATCATTTTAAGAATAAACACCTACTATTGACTGTACCACGATATACAGAGACAACAGTAAGCGCACTCTCCGGTGGCAAGGCAAGGCGCGGGGATAGGGTGCGACAGAAGTGAGCGTAAGGATACAACTATCGCAGAATTAAAAAAAAATAATTTTTATTGATAAAAAAAATATTAAAAAAGTGCATGTTTCATCCATATTCACTATTAAATATTACTTGTTATTTCATGTGGTTTTCTTTTATTTTGATATTTTTTACTTAAACTATAAACACTGAGCTTGCAGTATCATCGATAATTATTCTCAAACAAAATATAGTGTACTTTAAAAATAATATTTTCTACAGCACATTTTTATTAATTTTCTCATACAAATGCGTCGCATTTTCTTTGTTCGGCGCATTTGTATGAGATGAGAAATTTCAATAAGATTTTTTTACATACTACGTCGCCTTAAGGGCGGAAAGAACACGGCGCAACCGCAATCTCAGCTATATTGTAAAGTCAATATTCGTTAACACTTTCTGTGCTATAAGTGCAACTGCGGATTTGCAGGGCAGTATTTTAATATCCACTGCTTTATCTTGGAATGTCATGGAGGAGAGGATGGCAAAATACATAGATTTACTTAGCTGTTTTTTTTTCAAATTTTTATTTGCAGAAACAACCACTTTGATAAAACGAGTAGCATTTTAATAAAGTAACATACCCCCCTATTGGTCTGGAGGAGAGGATGACAAAATACATAGATTTACTGAACTGATTTTCAAGTTTTTATTTGTAGAAACCAACCACATTGATAAAACGAGTAGCATTTTTTAAAGTAACGTAACCCTGACATTATTTTTTTTGTGTGAGTTCAAATTTAGTTTTTGCGTTTCACCTTCACCTTGTTCTGTTTTTGTTCTTTTTATTGCCGATTAGAAATCACATTATACAGGTGGGGCAGAAGTAATGACCCGGTTTGTAATTCGTTGCTTGACATAGGTGGGGGTAGGAAGCGGGGAAGGATCTCATTGGGACTGTTGCATCATACTGTTTTCTGTTGACACCATAATTTCTTTTCTTTAACTGCCCACTTAACAACAATTATCCAAATTTCGTTTCGGATCTTACGGCCCTCAAAATCCAGCTCCCACTGTGTTTAGACCATCTCCTCTCCCTTAACTCTCCAAAAGTCATTAAAACCCTCTGTAAATTCATCTCCCTCAATCACATATCCCTGTAGTAATAATATACCAGTGCATATAGCTTCCCAGTTCCCTTCAACCTAGTTTAGTGATGTCCTACTAAAAACCAGTTTACCAACCTGGTAGAAATCACCCTCTCTGGGTGGATATCCAGAAGAAAAAAAGAAGAAGAAGAAAAAGACACCATAATTTAGACGCGTGAGCATCGTGGCTTCTCTGTGCACTTTTTTTTGAAAATTTCACTCACCTAAAGCGACTGTGTGGTGTGCCATATCGCAATTTGAGATTATTTTATCATTTTGAGGAGAATGGCGAGCAGTAACAGATACAGCTGGATGTTATGTTTCAATGCTGGAAAACTCTTTTGATCCACAATTGCAACAATTGAGTGATGACTAATCTGGGAGATCTGTGGTTCCAACAAGATGGGGCTACAGCATACCCAGCTCGGATTTTTATGGTCAAATTGAGACAAATGTTCCCTGCTCGACTTGTGTCTCTGAGGAGTGACGTGGGATGGCCAGCGCGCTAGCCAGATGCATGCACGCCTTTTTTCTGTGGGGTTATTTTAAGGAGAAAGTTTTCAAACTTCGCCCCTGCACTTTAGAAGAGGTGACGAGCCGAATTATCGAGGAAACATCCGCCATACCCCTTGAAATAGGCATAAAAGCAGCCCAAAACTTCAGAAATAGACTACATCAGTGTATGCTGAAGCTGAAGACCGCCATCTTGCTGAAGTGGCATTCAAAACCTAATGAAAACAAATGATTATATACAGAACATAACAAAAAAGTGTTAAGCCTATAAGTTTATTAGTTTTTTAAATACCTCCTCAAAAACGGGTCATTACTTCTGCCCCACCCTGTAATCTATGCAATCATTAAGATTAATATGGGTTTTACCCTGTATTAAATAAATAAATACGTGACAACATCCTAAAATATAGCCTTTTTTCAAGTAATATTATTGTTGATTTTAGTTTATCCTTAAGTAATTGTGCCAACTTCCATGCGACCATCGTAACTATACTAAGAATAGTTAGATTTTATTGTCAAGTCCAGTGTTATATGTATTGGTTTCGAATGTCCATGAGTCGGATTTCACGAAATTCCAGGAAGGTTTGTCATTTTTATTCTCGCGGTCCAGTGCCATAACCTGTGAGTACAGTCAATAGTTGAAGTGTTTATTCTTCTTTTTCTTTTTTAGGCGCCTCTCCATTACTGAAGGTGGCCGTTAGCTCTGAAAATTTTTTTCTGTCCTGCGCCATCCGGAAGAGCTGCTCTGCGCTGGTGATGCCGGTCCACTCCCTGATGTTACGCAGCCATGATTTCTTCCGCTTTCCCGGGCGCCGCTTACCCTGTATTTTGCCCATCAATATAAGTTGAAGCAGCTGATATATGTTATGGCGTAACACGCGCGCCAGATATTCAATTTTGCGTTTTTTGACGGTGTGCAACAATTTTCGGTAGTATTTTTTCATTGCTGGCTTTGGGTCCAGCTTATACGAATGTCCAGCCATGCGACGATAGCACCACATTTCAAACGCTTCAAGGCGTCATCCGATGTCTTTCTTTGTGGTTGCCACGATTCGCTGCCATACATAACCACAGGCCAGATGTAACAATTCAGGATCCGAGTTCCGAGTATTAGGTTGATTTGCCGACAACATAACACTTTTCTCGTCTTGTTAAACGAAGCATGGGCGATGTCAATCCGGGTCCTAATTTCTTGCTCTGAGTCCCATGTTTCGTTTACCCATGTACCGAGATATTTGTAATGCTGGACTCGCTCTAGAGCTTTACCTGCTACCGATAATTTTGGTTGTAAATTCGGATCCCTGGTTATGACCATGACTTTGGTCTTATATTGATGGGCAAAATACAGGGTAAGCGGCGCCCAGGAAGGCGGAAGAAATCATGGCTGCGTAATATCATGGACAAGCCAGCCTTTTCACTGCACTGGTGAACTCTGTCCAACAATCTCTGTAGATCTTCCTGAGTAGAGGCAATAAGAACCGTGTCATCTGCGTAGCGTAAATTATTGATGGGTTTGCCATTCATTTCCCCACCACCCACATCAAGATTCTCAAGGGTTCGTTTATAATCGCCTCGGAGAACACGTTGAACAGTGTTTATTATAAATCATCAAATGATAATAATAAAGAATATTAATAAAAAATACACAATAAAGTTCGAAAATGGTCAGTTATTCGATATTTTCTTTTATTATTACGAAAATAAATAAAACCTAAAGTGTGTATTTATCCATTGAGTCGACGTTAGTTGGAAATGGCATTTATTACTTAGACAATAAAATATTGAAACAGTATATATTTATTACATGAAGCTGTATTAGGAATGAAATTTTATGTATTTTGAACCACCTTCCCATGAAAAATAAATACATCCATTTTCTGGCATTCGCGTGCTAACGAGATACCTTTTGTAACGGGACGGATAGAGATGGAAAACCTGATGGGGGGGGGGGCATGTGCCTTATGGGGCCGGTAAAGGGCACTTCAATAAAAAATCGCAGTATCGTAAAACTTAAAACATAGTGTTAGATCACAGTATCGTGCCAGAGATTTCTGAAATGTTTAATAGAAAAGTTATTGGAATTTTAAGATTTAAAAGACGTAAACTTAAAAGCACGAAAACTATAGAGTTAAAGAATGTTTCAAAAATCTACTCAATATGCACACTGTACGATACTATGAACTAAATTCTAACACTATGCAAGTTTCATGACACTGCAGAATATACTGGAGTATACTGTTAAATAGACACTGAGAAAAAGACACGAAAACATAGACACTGACACGGAGAAACGCAAAATATACTGGAGAGTAATTTGCATTGGCTTTTTGTATTAAGAAGTGCCTCTTTAGCAGACTAAGTCCATTTTTTCATGAATTAGATCTTTAAATGTGATAAATTTCCGTTTTTTTCCGCTTTCCAGGGGTATACTGTTCTAAGTTCAGAATGCATTAATAACAAAAATAGAAACTTAAAAAAAGACACTAAATATAAGGCACTATATTTGAATGTGACAAAATTCATCCTTTTCCTTTTTCTAGAAGTATACTTTTCTAAGTTTAGAAAGCATTAATAATTAAAATAGAAACTTAAAAAAGACACTATTACGCACTTTGCCTTACCTCTGCTTCTGAATGCAATTAGGTAATGAGATTGTGTTATATCCTCTTTATTAGTAAGTTACAGTTTTCATAGATCGAATATAGTGATTGGCAATCGTTGTTTTTTTATTTGAAAAATGTTGCTCTCGCCTACAATGGATGACTAATATTTGTAACTAATAAACTCTTGTAAAGAAACCATTTCTTATAATGCTTTTAAAATAAATTTCCCATAATCGATTATCAATAACCGATCATTTTTAAATAACCGCACAAACCTACGACAAATGACAATGTAAAATATTCTTTACTATTTGTTCAATTTTATCAGTCTTTGCCATACTCGTATTATTGACCCACCGTGCATTTCATTACCTATTGATTTACACTCTTCAATATCCGTAAACATTAAAAAAAATGTTTATAGTGTTTATGGTTATTAATTAATTATATTGTCTTGTATGTAAATAAGAAAAACAAATAACAATCGGATTTTGCCTCATGAAATAAGAAAATCTTTAACTTTTCGTCAGAAATACATTTGTCGTTGTCAAGGAGTGAATTGTAGAGGTAAGATCGTTTCTTATGGAAGTATTATACTTATCAAACACCGCAAGGGTTATGTAGTAACTGACTGACTACCTCTCATAAACAGTGAAAAAGTGACATTTTGCAATCAAATGTAAGTGACTCCCGCGTGCATTTAAACAAAAAGAAAAATCTGTGTCTTGTAGAAAATTTCTTAATCTTTAGTACTATGATAAGAAATTTCTGTATTTTGATTTTTTTCTGATTCAAAATAAAGAAAAGCTGAAGTCATCACCTTTTTGTAATTTACATTTTTCTTGGAATCTACAGGTACAAACAACTGGAAATTATAGTGGTAATACGTACCGAGTAAATGATTAAAATATGATAATGCAATGTTTTTGATTCTTTTTATTTTTTTATTGTAATCTTTCAAAAACCCAAAAAAGATATTATTGTCATGCACGATTTCAGAAGAATGGTATATACGCGAATGCAATAATAGGCTTTCGGTGTATTGTTCTCAGCTGGTGTTTCGCTTTTCGAAAGAATGGTATCTCCGCGCAAGCAATAATATGCTTTCGGGGTATTGATTCCGCCTTTGTTTCGCTTGGCAAATCATTCCTCTTGATTTAGCCAACGGCGTCGCCTTAAACGCTTTAAACGAGCCGTCTCTCGAACTTCTCAGTAACAAAGTAAAATTTCCGAATGGAGTAAAATTTTATTTGAATACTGCCGCCATCCGCGCTAATTCTATAACTGATATTAAATGGTAAATTAGTGAAAATTATGTACCAAAAATGTTGACCTAATCATTAAAACAAAACAGAAACCTGAACGTAAGCACTGTTGAAAAGTTAAGGTCTACTGAAAAGTGTAAATTTATACTGAAATATACGGTGGGTCTAATAATATAGCAAGAGGCTGTATTTCGTGGGTTTATATTTAGTGTTATAAACCCACAAAGGAGAGGCGCAGTAGCAGCCAGATACGTACCGTTTAAAGTACCAGAGGTCGCCAGAGCCCAACTAATCACGACACCAGAGGGGCAGGGTACTAAGAGGTTCCAGAGTATCCTAGTGTTAAACCGCGAGGGGAAGGGGAGTATGGCGAGGGGGGGGGGGTAAGCAGGTACGCTCTTTCTCTCCGCGAACACTAATCCCACCCACTGCCCCATTAGTTTGCTGAACTATGTCTACCACTTTCGTTCTCCGGAGAATTTCGGCACTCCTTATCTTATCCCGTAAAGAGACTCTGAGCGTAGCTCTCCTTAACTCGCTGAGTGACTTTAAACTTGTGGACGAACCCTATAGTCAAGTTTCACAAATGTTATATATGTATCTACTTTGGTTTTTAGGCATTGTAGTAGATCAGACTTAAATATGTGACAAAAATTACTGAGCCGTGCGTTTATCCCAGTCGTATCTATTCTTCTGTCGGCCTCTTCGGCGAAATTTCCTCTAAGGAGCTGGATCTTGTGCCACAGATAGACATATTCCTCAACGATTTTAAGATTACATTCCTTACAGACACTGAGCTGGTTTTATATGGTCGTTTTACATGTAATATTGATTTTGTCCATATATTGTATTCATCCGGATGACACCTAACATTAAAAAATGTGGGCATATGAAGGCTAAATTAGTGAATACTTACATGCTGCCCTAGGTAGTTGTCAGCATAATTGTAGGAAACGGATCTTACCGCAATAATTCTCTCCGTGACAACAAAAAATGTAATTTCGCAGAAATATTGAAAACTTCACTATTTTAGCCGGTAAGTTCCATTTCTTATGATTGGGATTGCTGAAATCATTTTATTATTTACGGAAGTATGAAATACCATAATTCAATGAGTATTAGCACTAAAAAATAAGCATTATTTAGGAGTTTAATGTTTTTGTAAAGTGCAAATTAGTACCAAAATTAACAGTGTCCCTATTTATTAATATGGCCACCCACTATAGTAAGGGGCTGTAGTTCGTGGGTTACTATTTGATATAACTGTTTTTTTATTAAAAAAAAAATGTGTACGATACCTTTGCGATATTAGAGCGATATTTTTGAAAGAATTGACATCGTTAGATTCCTATTTTGAGCACGCACACACACACGCGCAATTACAGTGTAGCTCCGCCTCCTTTGCAATGTTGCACATCCTTATAGGTATATAATACAAATACAAATGTCAAGCGATGCAATATACATATACAAACTTCAAGCTATTTTTTTTTAAATTGATGAGGCTACTGTTGTTTACTTTACTAATCCGTGGCTAGGTGCGAAGGAGACGCGTATTGATGCCACAAAAAAATTAGGAAACAATCTTCTTCTCTTCTTTCTCGCATATTGGTATGTGATGAAATGACAGGATACCATCAGAAATACCAAAAAAAAATATGGGCGCCATAAAATAATTTATTGGTTAAATATACTGAAGGGGCGATCATTAATTACGCGAGCTCAAAATTGGAGGATGGGGGGGGGGGGGGTCAATTAAAAAATAACGTCAACTTTTTAATTTATAGAATTTACATTATAATAACACATTAAACAATTTATATAAAAAAATTAATTTCGG
>JAOPUG010114495.1:0-12818 GCA_027564375.1 Micropterix facetella | reverse complement strand
TCGAGCATTACGATCCCATGCGGTTTTCGTTTTACATTTCAGCCGTTTGTGTCATTGCCACTTTCAATCGAAGACCTCAAACATGTCATGGCAAAGCTTAAAACCGATTATCATAATGAAATGGGTACACAAAATTTCATGTCTGTGTTGACAAGACCATTGAAGAGTTCCTTTATCTGGAGCTAATCCCGGAAGTCTATTCAGGTCATGCTTACCATAAAAATGCATTGTCATCGGAACTAAACCAACGTGTAAAAAATCAACTCAGTAGGATAAGAAGATGTGGTTCTAATTCAGCTTGCAAGATTTGACTTAAACAAACTAACATACAAACATTTCAAGTTAAATAAAAGCTTGTAAAAATTGGCATCTTTCAAGAGGTGAATTTCTGTACAAAAAATGTCATCATTGAAACTCCAGCTTCAATAATAAAACTATAGTTACATACTGTAAATGGCATATTCTACCTATATTCGATTACTGAGTTAACAATCGATTAATAGGTTGCTACCAAAAATGGATTTAATTTTAAAGTTATTTTGAAGGCTTTGTGGTTTTTGCTCATATCTCGGAAAATACAAACTACACTTCGAAATATGCACCAGTCAAAATATGCATTTTAATTTTTAAGTTATATTTTTTTTAAAATCGCATGCATGGCCGTTTCTAATCCAATCAATGAACTTAACTCGTCACTGTTCAGTCCCCTTTTTACAGATATTGATATTCTTTATAGTATAACCTTGATGGGCCAACTAACAGGAAAAACTAAATTGGAATTTATCGAGCGATTCTTGAAATTATCTCGATCTAAGAGTTTGATGGAATCTTTAAAACCGCACCTGCGGTTGCTTTCATGCATTTATCACTTAACTTGCCTATATTCAGCCCTAATTTTATATCTAGTAATGTATGTTATTATACAAAAAGCTTCTTCAAAAGACGGTATAACGAATGGTGGTAGCCGCGCCGAAATCCGTTTAGTAATTCTTGAGTTTAGCGAGATCAAACAGATTGATTATATGCCACCTGCTACGCGTGAACCCGTCCACCTTGGAGCATTTCAGCGAACTTTATCGCTATATCACCCCGAGGCGAAATACAGAGATTTGGGGACGTAGAAAATCGACTTACCAAGCTCCACCACTTGCCCGTCAGAGTCTAACGCCCTATGGCGAAGCACAGAGAATTGCCACCCTGAGGGCAGTCTCAACCCTGACTCCCAGATTTAGCCGGATCCCTCCGACCACCCGTCTGATTACAGGTTCGAGGTCGCCTGTACGGTGCTCTACCTCAGGCAGAGGCAATTCCTGACTGGAATTATCGCGGATTCGTGGCGTCCTCTGCTCGGCTTGCCACCCGAGATCGAGCGGCCAGCTAACGTTTCTAAGTATAGATAACCTGAGGTACCTACCTACCCCCGCTTCACATTGCTTCACTTAGGTCACATTGCGCTTCCAACCCCTCCAGATATTAGTCAGTGACAGCACGGCCGGTTTGCCCGCCCCGTGCGCCAGCTGTCCAGATCATCCCGAGTTTCCGTCCCCAGATCCACCGCACAGAGGGTTCAGCGGGCTGGTCCTTCTTCGAAGAGGCTCCTGGATAGGAGCTGCTCCACGAGTTGGGCCGACCAAAAGACATAATGACCATCATAGCCAAAACTACACGGCACCATTATGATCCAGCGAGGTCAAACAGACATACAGACGCTTTTAGGGAGCTTTGTATTATAATTGTTTAAATTTCTTACGCTCCTTCATTCCCGATATCAATAACAATAAAGCGATCTTTGGGCAAACATCATCATATCATCATATCCAAATAATCAGTCCGTACCCGCGGCAGAAAGCCATCCATTTTGTTTTTGTATAATAAATGATTCAAAATTTCTGCACATATACCCTTTTTGAAACTATTGGAATGGAATAATTTGAAGCTATACATCATTACAAAATTAATGTTGTCAATAGTATAACACAGTTATTTAAATTAAAAATAAATGAAGTGGCATATTCGCAGAGTGTTGTGTACTGGGTGCCCTGTTAGCGAAGTTGGGTTCGGTCATTGGTTGTTGAGTTTAGCGCGGTTTAATAGACAAACAAGCAGGCAGACACGTTTTGGAGGCTTTGTTTTATAAGTGTACAAAATGAAGTAAGGCTGCTTTCTTAGCTGTAGTGAGCTCGTAGACTACTGCAGTTCGGCGTCGACGAACGAGGGTGGTTGACTTCGATTCTTGCCAAGCGACATGCCGCGTTGCGCCGCAACTGTGTCGTTCGTAACAAGTACCTATCAATGCTACCATTTCACTACAGGGCATTCGAGTACTGTTCAGCAAAAATCTCGAGGGGAGTTTCAACTGAAAATATTACATTTCCGCGTTGCGCTACGAATTGCCACTGTTCGACGAGAAAAGTTTTTTATGTATTTATATAATATTAATAATATTACCTTCAGAATGTTTCCATAGTACTACTATTAACTAGCACTATCTTAATAATTATAAAATTGATCATTTGGGAAAGCGTCTTTGATACAAATTTAAAAGTGTATGGGAGTGCATAACAAACTAACTTAAAACTGTAAAAACATCCCTCGTTTTAGTTATTAGGTTATGTAGCTAGTTTATGAACTGTGTCAAATTACAATTAATGATGTTATGAAACAAGTATATTTCAAGTTATATTTTGACGTGAATATGTCTATAAATTTACTCTTTAATCCGATGATAATATAATCAGATGATAACAGTTTCGCATTGTAGCTCAAAAATGATTATTTATATGGAAAAACTAAATACACCATGTGATATTTGCAGAGTGAATTAATATATTTCGCCTAATTGTGATGTAACGTGTGGGACAGCGTAGGATGCTCTGCTATTTTGTGATCGTTTTGCCGCATCTGGAAACTTTCACAACAAGTATTATTTTTGACTGGGTGAAGTTCCACCATTCGTTGTCGTTGTGGTTTAATGGGGTCGTGCAGCTCGGTTCACCTATCCGGCAGCCTCCTTGAAGAGGGACGAAACCGGTGAACACACCGTGCGTGGCGGCTGATCTAGGTAGATGACTTCGGACGACCCTGGATGGCTGAGCACTGGTCGGCATGCCGGCTTTTGCTTAGCAACCATCCTGAAGAGAAGCCCTCCATTCTTGGATATATGCGATGATCGACTGGACTGATATAAGTGTATCCTGGTAATGCGGCATATTCACTCGGATGGATGATTGTCTGAGGCACTTGTCGGTCTGACATACCTTGCTCAACAACGAATAGCCGACGGAGTTTGGAAGCGCAATTAGACCTAAGGAAGCAGGGGTAGTTAGGTACCTTAAGATATTCTAAGAAACGATACGTTCGCCACCCGATCTCGGGTGGCAAGCCAAGTAAAAGACGCCTTGGATCCGCGATAATTCCATATAAAAAATTGCCGTTTATTTAAGGTAGAATATCGCTCAAGCAATTTCGAAGCTGTGACCAGACGGGAGGTTGAATAAATCTGACCACATATTGTAGTAATGGACGCTACACTGGACTTGAAAATTCCCAGTGCCTCGCGATAAGGACTAAGACTCTTACGGGCTGAGGTGGAGCTTGGGTAAATTCATCATGGTCCTCCAGTCTCTGTGTTTCTTTTTCATGAAATCAACTATTCTGAGTCAAATTTTTCAGTAATATGTGCCGTGTTCTCAGCGAACCTGCCCGCGCAGACATTCTCAAGACATTCTTATGACAATCCAGTGTTGGTTATGGCATATCAGCGTAAATTTCCTTTCCAGCGGCTGAATCCATACATTTGAACTTCCTTTATCTACGAAATACAAAGTTTGGAGACGATGATAAGCTTCCAAATCGTATGTTGTAAAACTATTACGAATTGAGTTCAACATATAATAGAATTTCAAAAATATCTTTTTTATATATAAACTAAAACGAAATACAGAATGTTGTGAAATTTCTATTTTGTTAAAATCGAAAACTACGCGTAGCTTAGATCCAAATTTTGAATGTACCAATTCTATTGTCAATGTAGTTTTTTTCATTATTGTACTTTCACCACTTATAGCCCCCACGAAAACTTATCCGTGTGTATTTAGGTCTAATTAAGTATAGAGTGAAATTATCTATTTAATCGATATACGTATATATATTCTAAATGCTACGATTTACAGTCAGTTTTTTATCTAAGCGCATTGTACTTACAATTAAATGATAGTACGTGTATTTTGTCTCACAATTAAATCATTTGAAGCTTAAGTAGGTATAACATACTTAAGGTCGTATGATATAAAAAAGCACAAATATCCAAAATAAGATTGTTCAATAATAGCTCTCATCCTCATTATTCATTGTCATGTATAATGAGTATTGAAACTAACTCGCAACACCTAACAAATAATCTTAAATAATCAAGTAAAATATTAAAAAATGGAAATACTCAGTTATAAAACAACGAAAATATCTTTTTTACTAATATCAAAATGCAACTTTAAAATGGCACCATACAAATAGTCGACAACAATTTTAATATATTAACCCATTTCTCATATTCAAAATTGTTGCAATAAAGGTCATCAAAATTCTTAATAGAATAAATTGGGTTCTTAATAAGAATATCCTGAACCATTTTTGTATCTTATTGTAAGGGAGTTGAAGTGATACAAGATCTATTTTTAACTTTACTTAGTCGTACTTTGTATGGACGCATATCTCGTTTGTTTCGCGAAATTTTTGTCCGGATGAGCATCCGAAATTGTATATACATAACCAGCATATATTGTGATAATATCAGATTCCATAAAATACGGCTTGCAAGATATTAGCGATGGTACTGCGAATAAATTGTGAAGCGTTCTCTTTGTGTAGTCTAACTCTTCTTATTAAATTTTCCGTCATTACTTAGAACATAAGGTCATAACTTATTAGGATATTAGGGAATGGGCAAAACATGCAAATCTTGCTGTTTTAATGGCGAAAAATTAACTAATTTTAATGTATTAACTAATACAGTCTACTATTTAAACTGATACCTAAAAAAATTATAAGGTCAATATTTTGTAGTATGTTATCATAGGAATGGCTCTGTCTTAGAACGGCAGAAGTCTGAAATTCATTGGATTGATTCCGAAGCATTAAGAAATAGTCGTTGTAAGTATATTTAAGTACCTACACTTCAATCGGATAGTCGACAAAGTACCTACCAGTAAGCGGTTGGAGGGGATAGCTGCTTCTATTGGTCCGTATATTTTGGGTCAATCATACTGCATATTAGTCTTCGCAGCTATTCACTCAGTAAATGCTATCACTTGCGGATGTATCGAGCTCTAGTAATCGTCTTGCATTTGAGTATTATTCGTTGACTTTGCGGACTATTGTGTATTTATATAAACTTTTTTAAATATATAAAACAAGTTTATCATTAATCTTAATAGAATTATCTTACTTGTCAATATTTTGAAAGAGGAATTCAACAATGATCATGTGATATTATAATATATTTGTGTTTTCTATTATAACTGTGAAATAAAGGTATACGAATTTAAAGCTCATTATTGATATTCTAGGTTAATGTGTATTTATATCAACTTTTCTAAATATATAAAACATGCTAATCATTAATCTTAATAGAATTATCTTTCTTGTCAATACTTTGAAAGAGGAATTCAACAATTATCATATGATATTATAATATATTTGTATTTTCTATTATAACTGTGAAATAAAGGTAAACGAATTTAAAGCTCATTATCGATATTCTAGGTTAATCACTTCTTCAGTTTATTTATTTGTTTATACGATAATATACATATACATGCTTGAATTTTCATGAAATATTTCAAATATTTACATAAATAGTTAAATTTCCTTTACGAGAAAATGACTGAAGTTTCTCCCAACTAAGATGTTTTGTTCTAGGGCTGGCATTAATATTGAGTGCACTAATTACTACTTCAATTATCAAAAAACAAAAAGATAAATATCTTGTCAAATTTTCAAAATTATAAGAGTATATGTTATTTTTGAAAATATCTCAAGTATTTAGGCTGAATTAGGTGAAGGGAGTTCTAATTGCTATAAAACTGAAGGAGGTAAAATCGAGTGGTTTTGTGTGCATATGTATTTATTAAATTTATTTGAGTTCCTAAATAATTATAATCGATGCAGAACAATACTACTTTTCTGTAGCTGCCAGTTTTAAATAACAATCACTACTTGTCAAACAATTAAATCCTTTAAAGGAAATATGAGGATATGATAACGTAAAGTTTATTGATTTGCCTTCATTAATGGAGAGGCATGAAGAAAATAATTCGTTAGGCAAAATGCAGTACGCTTCAAAATTAAGTCTCCCCGCCAACTAGCGGTCCCACATCGCCGCTCTCCGTTTTACCTGTTAGATAGAAAGAGATGCGCGACAAGAGAAGCGCTTGTCGTCGAAATCTGGTAATTTGTCGACTCCCGGAATAAAGTACAACTTTTGCACTGTCGTATGTAGGGACACTCAAGACACTTGGTATATACCAGAGAATTATATTGGGCTATTCCCCAAAGAGGAATCTGTTACCTACTTGTCACGAGTCACTCAATTAAGTTCCTTTGTACAAATATTTTGGTACTCTCCTGCTTCCAGTTTTTTTGAATTAATTGAAAAATACACAATTTTTAAAGTGCGGCACGAGGTCTTCAATATATTATTCACAGTGTATTTAATACAATCCATCGGTGACTAATCGCCAGCCTTCTACTAGTTTATGTTCAAAACTTGACTAGAAAGTCGTTACATTTTTCTACCGTTTTAACAATAATCTTAATCTTATGATTATACCATCCCTCTGTTTAAAAAAATGTTGATTTTTTTAAGTTTACTGTATTTATTCTACCAGAGTACAGTTGGTTAGCTGCTACGTATTATACTGTCCTCCTTAAAAATAGATTTATATATTAATAAAAATACTTCCTATTTAAAGAAATAATAAAATGATGCATAAACTGCCTAGTGGCCGAGGATCCACATAGTTTACCTACTAAAAAGCTTTATGAAAATAATACATTTTTCGATCAAATAAAAACTGTAAGAGCTGTAGCGGCGAAACCACGGTCGCCGCGTACAAAAAAATCAGCCTATCCTTGATATATTTTATCCGGTAGTAGCTTATAAACAGCTTAACCGGAGGCCGCCGATATAGCCCTAAAGCAATATTATAATCTCCCCCTTTTAAAGTCCTTTATTCGAGGCGCAGCTCCTCTACTAACGAATGCACGAGCACGTATTCGCTCATTTAATGCTGTAAAATCCTGAAAGATGAAAAATGAAATTTATCTCGTGTCATTACAGCGTCACTTCAAATTTCTACGTCGAGACGAGACGACACGTCGCACACAAGAGTGTTTGGTCTATCGGGACAGTTAAAATGTAGGCAGTCCATCTCGGCTTAAAACTCTATGATTTACTTCTGGACTTAAGATGGACAGGCTTATCTGCTATCTTTAAATTGAGGGTAGAATATTTTTTGCAAATCAACTTATATTCAGTCAATATCGTTTCCTTATAAATTCTTTTTTCACACAAATGTGTGGATGTACACAACTTTAAACCTACTTAGCGCAGTTGTGCGCATCCATACTTACATAGGCATTTCCCAATTTAATTCTGGAACTGCTTAGCATAGTGAAGTTGTGACGTATGTGAGTAGCTTTTATTATTTTTATTTCTTCACCAAAAGCTTAAAACCTCTTAATGAATTCTTTCAAAAGATTTTACCAAATATTCAAAAATTCTGGAAAAATAAAATGTCGTAAGTGGCATGTAAATTGATCAGCAAGTAGATACAAAGGACTTAGTTTTTAAGGCTTTCATAATATATGTATATTATTTTTGTGTTCTAATTTGAATAAATAAAACTGAAACTGAAGTAAATATTGATTACAAAAACTACAGGCAGGTTTAAAAAATAGGTTAGTACCCGTAGTCGAGCATTTCACGACAAGTTCTCCATCGACCGCTTCCCTCACTTCCCGCATCGCCATAGCGCCTTTGTGACCAATCGAAACTTTGTTTATGGATCCTTAGTATTTGTAAGTTACGTCTGCATTTATGTATTTGACAGTTAGTAATCTTTTATGTATTGTATAGTTAGAAGTCCAAATCGTGGATATTGATAAAGCAGGTAAGTGTGTCTACTGTGCATATATATGTGTTACGATGGGTATCATATTGACAGAAAAAGAGCATGTCGGATAAATGACAATTTTAGTTTAAAAAATATCTATATTTGAGAGTTCATTAGTTCTACTGTTGAGCATTTATCGGCCTTTATTCTAGTGTTTAAGTAATTTTTGAGGTTCAGGAAGTTTCAGTCAAATTTAGGGCTATCAAATATCATAGCTATTATAACTAGAATACAGTTGTTTACCATCATTTAATAACACAACTTCAATAATATTTAAAGAAAAATTTTCATTTTTTGGAAAAATTCCCACCAAATACGAATGATTTCTCTGCGGATCTCGCAAAAACAGAAAAAGTATACTTGTTTCGTAAGTTCTTTTTTATAACTTATAATATCCAATAACACTGAGAGAGTAGTAACAATTTTTATTCAAATTAATATGGAAAAATAATTAAGGTCGCCCAGATAGCAAAACGCCCCTATGTGTGCTCCACGAGGTCGTCTAGACTCATTATTAATTTTATTCTTGGATGATATGGGACTTGACAAAAGCATGTATGTACAAATAATGTATCCCCGGGCGGCAAAGAATATGCCATTAAATTTCAAGTACCCTAACAGAAGGCTATGAAGGTTGAAAAGACATGGAATTAAACTGAATAGAAGTACGTTTAAAATACCTGAGCCTTATTATAAGGTGTATTGGATAATAGAAAAATAGGCAATTGAATCAATCATTATTTTTCACTATAAAATGAGAATATTGAACCGAGGTTAAGTAAATATCCAGAGTTTTATAATAAATATAATTCTCTATCCTAAGAAGTCAGAATTTACTTCTTCTTAAGTCTATACCTATGTAGTTTTAGTTATTTCACACCAGCCATTTTAAACTTTGATATGTTCGGTTTGGGTTGAAATACCAAATTTAAAATTATTTAATTTAAATCCATATTGGGAAATAGATGAAAAACATTCCTTTATTATAGGAAAAAGGAGAGTTTGCGTTATTTTCAAATAGCCGTTCTCTGCCGGTATTATCCTTTATAATTTATTACTGATATAACAGTGAACGCAAATATAGACTGTCAAAAACTGCAAACATTGATAGAGAAGCTAATGATTGAATAACCGAACCTGGCCAATAGCTCTTCGCCATCGCTTCTGCACGACTACACACTTTACAGCGAATAATCTCAAAGTTACAGGAATTGTGACTGGAGACTGTAACGACCCTCATACATCATAATATTTTACGTGACAACGCGAAATTCTCAGAAAACATAAATGTAATCTCGGCCGTGAGAACGGATGACATCAATTTCACATTTATTCGTAATAATATTGTTTTTTTATAGAAAATCGATTGACGTCAGTTTCATATTAAATTCATAAATTTGCCAACTCTGAAAGACAAAATGTTAGTTGTAAGTAAATGAACAATAGCCATGGCAAGACCCTTGAGATTTCTCTTTAAAAGCAGGCCTGCGAGTCAACTAATTATTCTAGTACTCACATTCTAATTCTCACTAACTAGTACTCACTACAGTACTCAGTACAAATTGGTAAGTCGCTCAGATAAATTGTATTATTCAATAATCTTAAATGTATAAACATGTTTCTCTCTCCGTCATTATCGCTAAGGATTACTAAATACGAGTAGAATAGCAAAATAACAAATAGTGGCACACTAATCCAGTGTCTTACATGACTTTTCATGACCCACCGTATTTGGCAGAACTTGCTCCAACAGATTTCCAAATTTTTTCACGATTTCCACGTTTACTAACTCATAAGACGTATTTCAAGACACCTTCAAAACATTAATTGATTTCAACTCACTAGAGTTTTACAGCAGAACCATTAACAAATTCCTATTTAAATGACCAAACTGCATATACGAGGCATGTTCAGGAAGTAAGTGTAATGTGACCATAACGGACTATGGTTTATTTTTTTATTTTTTGAGGGTTGGCTACACTGAGTGGTAGAGGGGAATCTGCTATCCAGAGCGAGCATCGCAGGAACACGACAGTACGTAAAATCAGGTCGCAATGTCCAGTTGCATGAAAGATGTCGGTACGAAATCCCGCCAATTATGATCCATGTGCTGTGGTCCGCTTCCTACTCGCCGAAGGAATAACACCTGCAGATGTGTTTTCGCGAATCAAAATTGTTTGCGACGAGGGCGTTGTGAACAGAACAGGTGTGTTTACGTGGTGTAGGGAGTATAGTGGAGACAAAATAAAAATGACGAACGGAGGAGTGGCAGAACTGTACCAATTTGCATATCGACCGAATAGGCATCATTTTGGTCGAATTACTACCTCAGGGGAGACTATTAATGCACAACGACATTATGAGATCCTAAAAACTTAAAAGGAGCATTAAAAACAAAAGGAGGGGAATTCTTACGAGAGGAGAGGTGTTTATCGCGCGACAACGCCTGTCCCCACAAAGCATTAACCACCAAGGCGCTTTTGGACTCATTTGGTTGTGATGTTTTGAATCACCCTCCGTATTCTCCGGACTTGGCGTCTTCAGATTATCATCTTTTCATCTCCCTGAAGGCACTGATGGATGAAAGTAAATTTTCAACCGACGTGCAGGTGCAGAAAAAGGCTCTGAAGTGGGGGATGGAGCTAAGGGAGAGTTCTACGAGGAGGGCATAAATAATATAATGCCACGGCTCACCACATGCAATGAACGGAATAGCGATTATGTGGAAAAATACTCAACAAGTGTATATACAATACCCTGTATTTTTTTCAAATACACTTTTAATAAAAAAATATTGAAATCTAGTACATTTACTTTCTGAATAAGCCTCGTTTAATATGGGTTAATATTTTAATTAATATTTTTTTATATACAATATTTTTGGAGTTAAATTTCTTTTATATAACGGCAACTACGTATGTGGGATACGGCACCTAGGATACAGTACCTAGGATACGGCACCTAGGGGACGGCTACTAGGTTACGGCACCTAGAGTATGGTATTTAGGATAAAATAGGCAATGCCGATCACTTAAGCGGAAAGTTAAGAAAATATATACTGAAAATGACATTTAAAAGTAACAGTAAGTACAAATAGGTACAATAATATGAATGGCAAAAAAAATAAAATATTTCATTTATCGCTTAAAAAATGATTTTCACCGTCATTGCCACTATTAGATGACAATCCTGGTCAATAGATCCGCAAGCAATCTTCACATAGTAACCATCCCGGAAGTCTCGTCCTAATGTGAATACAATGACATGGAAGTTACTTTTCTTTATTAATTTTTGTAGAGTTTAGAAAGTAAATCCTAACTTTTCGGTAACCTATCGAAGCAACTATTCTTCTACAATTTTAGTTGCTTTATTCAATATTTCTTTTGTCAACCTTGCTCTTTATGTCTTTCTTGGCCGCATCTTCTACGTCTATAAGCATAAAAAGTAAAAACGATATTTATTACAAAGGAATAGTTCATAAGTCACCCTGTCGACATTTTCTGTATCTAAGTAATAAGAGGCAAAGTTTTTTTATTAAAAAGATACAAAGAATAATTGAAAAAAAGTACTACTATAGTAACCCTAGCCTTATTATGGTAGCACTAGAACTGTATCTGCAACAAGTATGTATAAAAAATCAACGCTCACAATTTAATTATAAAAGGCACAATATTAGATCGCATTCACGTCAAATAAGTGTACACAGCCGGCCTGAACGGGCATGGGACGCAAACTGAATAACCGGAGGAGGAGGGATGCGACGGTGCCATCCCGTACCAGGCACGAATACTCGTTCGTTTATATTTTTTCGAGTTTTAGCAGTCTGACCACGATTGCCTGTTTCTCCTCTAATACTTATGTTTCCAATCACCTAGCCGCATGCGAGTTTATACGACCGCACCTCTCGGAATTTTAACACATATTGTTGTTACATGAGTTACAAAATAACAATCCAAATTAAATCAAATTAAACCATTTATTCAAGGTAAACGAAAAATTACGTAATAATGTTAGTCTCTAAGGCCACCTAACTAAGAAAATGCCTAAGGTAAAAAATACTAAGGTAGACTTGCCATTTGACGATAAAAAACATAATGGTACATATCGAATTGTATAAAAATCTTATAACTAATTGAAAATTCAATACGTATCAGATAGTTGGAACGTCATACTGATCAGATAGTTGGAATAAAAATAGTAGAAATTTGTTCATAAAAGAAATAATCAAGCACATACTGTTTCAGATAGCAATAATACAATGATAACAATAAAATCGTCAAAGTTAAATTAGTATCTATATAATTAATAAAAAAACTATAATCTAATCTTGAATATTATCTAATAAATATAATTTAATTCTAAAGATTGAGTGATGGACAATGTAAACTGACAGACAGACAATTTAAAATATAAGTTGGTACTAGTAGCGCTTATTTACTTAAAGCACGTGGTTATCAATATACTCTATTCTCAGACCATTAGATGAAAGTAATCTCTTTTTACAAATTTCATCAAAAATGGGTTGCAAAATAATAAATATTTTATTTTATGTTTATTAATACAAATGTCTCACACACTAAAGCATTAAATGTAGATATGTATTATAGAATAATAATATTGGATAAAAAATCTATTGTGTATCTACCA
>JAOPUG010113976.1:0-12828 GCA_027564375.1 Micropterix facetella | reverse complement strand
TTTTGGATTTCGTTTTTCCAATATGAATTTTGGGTTTAATTAGAATTTCAAATATCCCTTTCGTTTTTTTTTTCTTCAATAAATTTTGATTTTAGTATCGCAATAAGCCTATTTAACATATGCATTTAAAAACATATTCGGAGAATACTGAATAACAACGTCGCCAACCGTTTTCTGAATTTGTATGGATGGAGGGTTGGCCGCGATGAGATCATGGGCATCCATGGGGGTTAACAATGCTAACCCAGTTTATTAGCTCGTTTACCCTCGACTGCTCGCTCACTTACAAGAATCACACCACACCCAACAACTTGCAGCGGAGATCTCGTCGAGGAACAACATAATCCAAAAACTCGTTGGATCATCTCGGGGAGCCGACGTCGCTATACGCTGAGTACATCATCCAATGCAATGGTGTACTCGATAGCTGAATGTTCAGCGTTTGCCTGACTGAATAGCGCCCACACCCACAAAGTAGACTCTCAGCTTAACCTGACGATGTGATATCCACTTTACATACACAGACATTTTCTGGAAATCGCTGTTTTAGTCAGGTAGTGTCAGTCAAGATGTCGAATAGGTGAAAGTGGAAATCTCAAAGTATTTTTTTACGATCACAATAATATCTCACTCTCTTAGTTCAATCAAAAGAAGATAAGATATACATACGCCATTTTCTCTGGAGGTGTTTTCTCGGATAGATAGGGCGTCCAGAGTCCGGCGGCTCCGTCTCCCGTGGTGTTCGGGCTGAAGCATTTCGCGACGATGGTCACTTTGAAGGACGGATATTTCTGGATAATCCTGAGGCCGCTACCGATGCCGTTCACCCCGCCGCCAATCACCACGACGCGCACCATATTCTCTCGGTGGTGGGGAGGGGGTTCCTTCTCGGCAAGAGCCCTTCCTCCAAATGCCCAAACCGGAAGCGTTCAACTCAATAATGGACGTTTTCCACTCTTGTTTGCTTCGAGATAAAGGGCTGGTGGTAACTCCAAAAGCAAACTTCGGCGCAGCGATAAGTCATTAATTAATATTTGGTAACCAAATAGTAGCATATGTGATTCGGCATTTTTGAAATTCCCACTATTTAAAACGAGTGTTTAGATGTTTGGTTTTTTTTTCTCCTGGGAAATTTAAGTAAAATTTCCAAAACCAGTGATCAAACTCAAGACGCAGACTCTGAACGGCTCCTTTTGTGTGGCAGCTTCTAATCAACTCCTCCCATTGACAATCAAAATTAATTGCCGAAAGAATTTTCCAAATCGGTTAATGCGTTTAACAGTAACGACCTGCCTTTATCAATCAAGAAGCAGTCCGATTTCAAAAATTCTCTACATTCGGTTAGTGACTGGCAAAATGCAAATCCCGTGAGTGTGATATCAGCATTCCTACAAATGATTCAGCTATAAATTATATATATTCAAAGGTAGCCATTAGTAGCCAAAAACCTATGGTACGATGTTAACAAACATTTATATACGGCAATATTATATTCTATCATTGTTATACAATCTATGGTTCTATGTAGCAAGGAATCCATGGACAAAATTCGATAAGAAAACGGATACTCCACGATAAAACAAAGTCACTGCTTTTGACTCAATTTTACAAGAGAGCAAAAACAGTTGAAAACACTGCACAGATTAAGACTTTCTTAAAACTGTTCAAACTCACAAGGTCAAAACTGTTCAATATTTTCGGATTCGTTTAGTTACATCTTATAAATATTTTTGTAAATATCTACAGGCTGTACATGGAACTATATAGAGTTATTAGACATATTTTTGCACTTACTTTTTACTAAAAATAACAAATTCCAGTTTTTCGTTAGATACGTTGTTTTTCATTAGAATTTAAAGTATCATTTTAGATGAACAGTTCGGCTACCATATGCAATGGGAAAATAAAGTATCTGCTTATGACCATAGTTTGCAGCATAACCAAAAACAGTTCGACACTACACAGATATACTTTAAAATATGTAATACTTAGGTGGTTACATATTTTTTGAATTATTTATTCACAATACATGATATTATGTACTTTTTAAACACTGCTTCTCTGCGCTTACTGCGTAGGCATAAATAATATCGAAATACAAATTCTTCTAAGGTAAAGCAAAGTAAGTAGACACATACTTTGTTCTTTCGGTAACATTATAATAGTGTTTTATTATTTTTTCAGTTTGTAATAGACTTTAGGTATTAAATTAGTCAAAGAATTGCTTTTTTAATATTAATTATTTTTAAATACACTCAATGTTATTCATATACTTAAAGGTACGTATCGTAGTAAATACATTTTAATTGTTTAATAATATTTTTGTAATAAATTTTATTGGCCATTGCATAAAATTTATTAGCGCATGTAATCATATTTACAAGCATAATTTCATGTGGTTGTAATTTCAAAATAAAGGGCCTCGAAGATTCTGTTTATAAAAACTTTTTAAAATATTATGTTAATGGGCGTTTTTACCTTCAAAAAGCGCTAAGATGGGAGCACCGGTATTTAGCGATAAGATTTTCTGCAGGTGGCCTCATTGAAACATACAGTAAACATTTAATTTTGCTAATTACAGCTTTCTGCAAAATGTTTGTTGCCTTTAATTTTTTGATAAAGTTCATTACAAGCTGCAAATTTCAAATTGCAACGAAGGCATAATTTGGCTTTCACCATGTCGACGCTTGGTTCTTTTTGATCACATGGAACAGCCATTAACCTTTTTTTTTAATTTAGGCGTTTCTTCTCCATTTTAAAACCTTTCACGTAACGAATTTGTGAAAGCGGAAACTTGACTATTTATTTGCTCCAACGATTTTTTTACCGGATCTCTTCGTATAAACTGTCTTTATCGATGTCGTCTTCAATACCGAGCACTGTTGATGCTTGTAGATATTTCTCATGTGAAGGAGTTACTTTCCTTACATCCAAGTTACTACAAATTAGAGTTTTCATCATCAAACCATTTTTTAGGTAGCTTCAACTTTTTGTTAAACTGCCTTTTTGGTAAACACCTCATTTAGTTTTAACATTCCTCGGTTAGCTTTGGCTCCGACGAAATAATCGTCCTTATGTGATTCAATATCGTCTTATCGATTCAATATGTGACCATAACGTTTATAATTCCACAGGATTTATGTATTTAAAGTCTGGAACTTTAATACCATTCTAGAATAAATTTTAAAACGCTGTACAAAATCAATGTAACATTCAGGAAATCCGTTTTTTTCATCAGAGACGAAAGACCAAATAAGATTATTGCACTCACTCTCACGTTCTTCGCGGAAATATATTTTAATCGCTTTTTAATCAAGCGAAAGCCTTTCCACGGGTGGCAGTAAAGTTGCCCGTCTGTTACACTGACTGAAAATTCACCAAAAACCTTTAGCACGCAAGACCCTCTAAGTCGAAGGATAATAATTACATGATCTATTTTGCTGCATTTTGTAGGATGTGGCAGTTGCAGTGCTTAAAGAATATTTGGTTTCAGAATTTGTAACTTCTGAAACAACGAACAAGTGCGACCATTTTGGTCGAAACATTATCAACACTAAACACGCAAAAATGATTAAACTTTCACGAAGTTTTTCTAAAGCTTTGTTGTATTCATAATAGACTCTGATGCTTCTTATCTAAGTTCTTCGTAAAAATCCAAAAGATAATTTACTGTTTCATCTTCATATTCAGTTAGAAAACAGTCACTTCCTGATACTATTAGCTGCTCTTCCACCTTGCGTATTTGCTTGTTGTTGATGCTGTGGCAAATCAACTCACAACTGTCATGGTATCCTCAAAGTTATAGCCGTCTCTTTCTCTCCCGATATTGTGAAGCAAACGGCAAAGTTTGTATTAACAATGAAAGGTTGATGAAAAAAAATCTCCATTTGTTTATCATTGCCCCAAAGGTACACTCAACATACCTCCTGCTCGGCTGAGGCGATGGTTGATTTTTTTTTCTTCTCAGAAAGTTCCTTTCCTCCAAAGGCCGAAATAGATTAGTATGTAGTCCAAAAACTTCGTCTCCTGTGAGGAAATAAGGTACGTCTGGGGCTTCAGATCCAGGTAAAGACTTTGCATATGGCAATCACAAGCGCTTTTCTTTGATACCCTTCCACAAAGTACCATCTTTGAAAATATTCGAATCACAATCACTTCCATGCGCGCCTTACATAAATATAAATGAATCGATAGTTAGTCAGCAACTGCCATCAACGCAACTGAGAAATTAAATGTATAATTATAGTTTAAGTATCCACTAAACTCGGGTTTTACAATTCTAATGTGTTTCCCGTCCACAGCTCCAGTGCAGTGAAAATAATTTGCTCGTTTTGCAAATCCAGCAGCAATTGACTCGCAACGTTCTTCCGTAAGTTTATGGATAAATTATTCATTTAAGCACGACCAAATAGTGTTACAGACCTCTCGAAAAAAATTGTAATAGAAGAAATTCCCAATCGATAACTATAATGCATATCTGTGAAGATACATCCACTAGTCAGGTACCTGACAATATACATAACATAACTTTGTCCGCTTTTGTTTAGTTAAACGTAATTAAAAGGATTACTTAGTTTTATCTTTGATTATATAACAATATATTTAATCAATGGTTTTATCTACATAAACAA
This sequence comes from Micropterix facetella, assembly GCA_027564375.1. NCBI lineage: Eukaryota > Metazoa > Arthropoda > Insecta > Lepidoptera > Micropterigidae > Micropterix > Micropterix facetella. Next base: position 8,197 of record JAOPUG010113976.1, on the reverse strand, counting down.
TAATAAATCATTCAATTACGTGATATTAAGTCACAAACTGAGTTAGGCTGACATACGACATATTTGATACTGGAAATAGTTCTCGAATGTTGACATACGATAATTTGCATGATAAAGTGAATGAAACTCGTCATGTGCACATGTGATTTGATATTTTAATGTAATTTTTATTTCTATAAGGAAAATTTACTTGAAACAATGTGTGGACACTAAATCAGGAAAAATAATAAAACTTCTAAATCACAAAGTTAAGATCAGATCAATTATGTAATAAATTTTCATAAAACGACCAGCAATCACTTGGTATGTGTTTTATTCTTGTAGGTAGGAAAATTTTGATTCTTCGATTGAACAGGGCCCTTCATAAATAGGGGACCATTCCTCGTTCCCTGCAGGCTTCATCATTGGTCTTTGCGGTAGCTGTACCCAATCGTGCGACAATTTGATTTTATACTTTATAATGCGATCTGGGGTGTAGTTTAGGCAAACGATATCCGTGACTGTTGGGTCTCCCTTCTTCCTTCCAGGCCTTATGCTCACATAGAACCGGGGTTATAACTTTAAGAAGTCAGAGTAGGACAGTGAAAGTGCTTTGTATGATTCCGGATTCAGTCGTGCCGACCTCATAACATGCAGATACTTAGTCGGGTGATAAATTTCCTTTCTGTGTCCCAACTTAAGCTCTATTGAGCTGTGAATCGAGTCTGCCTCCATTTGTGTATGCCCTACATCAAGATATTTTTGTTCAGTAATTACAGAATATTTGGTTACCAATACAAGGAGTACGTTAGATAGCTTAAAGTTGCGATTTTGGTAAGCACATCCGTCGCTTTGTTTATTGGACGGTACTTAGAAATTTCCTTGACCAAGAATTTCGTTATTATCGAAGCAAAGGCGTAACTCTCGAGGTCTCCCTCTCCCTTATGCCATAAATAACTATTTACATCTCTATTGTTTGGATTATAGTACGTCAAATTATGAACTTTGAGTTTAGTTTTGTAATAATTAGCTGCAGCATTCAAAAGGGGATCTAACAGAATGGTTTGTAGGTCCACTGTGTAGACTAATATTTTGTTATTTACTTGACATTCTTTATCTTTTTCTTCCTGTGCTTCTTCCTTCTTATGTATATGAGATAGGTATGCTTGTTCCGTCACTGAACCTATTTTGTATTGTGAACGCGTGTTTTACTGATCTTTTTTAGAGGTCCATATTCTATATTAAGATGTCTGAAAATTCTAAGAAATGTCGACCATAATGCTTATTTTTTATTGTCGTCTGTGTATTTCGATACATACACAGAGTACACTTGCCTGTAGCTGTTCCAAATGGGCTCTAGATAGTGTTTTTGAGGATGACGCCCTTCAGCAGTGTGACTCCACTTTGGGCACACTCAAAGCCCAAGCATGCATCGCCTTTTCTCTGGTGCCAAACGTGGAAAGGAACATTATTTTGCACACTAATTTCTTGATTTTCCTTTCTTTTACTTGCTCAACTTGTATGTCTATAGCTTATATGTAATACTTGAAACTTAATTTCTTTCTGCATTTTTGGGTAGTTTGTCTTCTATGTTTAGGAACAACTGGCAAGGCTATACCGCTAACGAAGGCTTTCTTTGTTTCCCATGAACACAAGCTCCAAAAGTGTTTAAAAAGGTTGGTCCGTTGTTCTTCAGATACATATGATCTTGTCCCGCCTTTGCCATCCTTTTTGGAATGACCAGGGCATCTTACACCCATCTGTCGCTTTTCTTCTCTGATGTATGCTTTTGCGTCATTCTTAAACCCAATGTAAGATTCTCCATGAACTCTTAAATTTGCGTTTTTAGCCCTTTTCCACAATTCAGGTTCTCCTTGTTCTTTACTCTTCCTCTTGCGATTTAGTTATTATTGGCTTGGTTGACTTCTGGGTTTAAAGCATTGTCATTATTTTGCGATAATGATGATGAGGAAGGTTTGTTTTCTGAATCAGACAAATCACTGTCCAGCCATTCTTCAAGTAAATTTTGTTCATCTGAGTCCGTGTTGTAAGATTCTTGCTGATGTTGTCCTTCGAGATGTATGGAGTGATCATCTTGTGGGATTTCAGATTGCGGGAGAACTGGCTGTCGATATTGTTCCAGGTATTCGGAGAGAAAATCTAGGTGATGATGTTCATCGAGCTGGTTGGAGTAAACATTTCCTTTCGGCCCTCAGATTGCGTAAGAACTGATTGACTTTGTTATTGTAGCTGTTTGGAGAGAAAATCATCGTGTGTTTCTTCTAACCGCATAGGGTCTGTCTAATTATATTTGTCGAGCTGGTTGGAGTGGACATCTCCTTTCTGCACTTCAGATTACGTGAGAACTGATAGGCTATGTTGTTCTAGCTGTTCGGATAGAAAAACGTCGCTTGTTTCTTCTAACTGCATAGGGTCTGCCTGATTATGTTCGTCGAGTTGGTTGAAATGGACATCTTCTTTGGCCCTTCAGATTGTGTGAGAACTAGCTGACTATGTTGTTGCAGGCATTCGGAGATAACAGCATAGCGTGTTCCTTCTGACTGCATAGGGTCTGGCTGATTACGTTCGTCCAGATGGATGCAGTGGACATCTTTAGGCTATACTGCTGATTGTGAAATTGGCGAAATATTTTGAGGATCTTTTAATCTTTCAAGAGCTAGGTTTAGCAAGCCGTAGCCTCTCGAGCCTTTCATAGGGATTTTACTACATTTCTAGTACTTTTCTGAAAGAAAATATTAAAACATCAATATGTCGTATGTCACGCAGGCTGACACGCATAAGAATAAATATATCGTATGTCAAAGTATGTTAAGGTTAACATTTTTTATGTAATTTTGTCATCTACTCATCAAATCAGTTAATTACAGATTAGTTTTACATGAGAAAAAAAAACACTGAGGTGGGATAATCAGCGTCATAGTTTTTTTTAGGTTATTTTAACTACACGTATTGAACAATAATACATTACACTAAAATACTCACTTTAACGTACACAACATTATAAAAATGATTTACAAATATGACATAAAACTAAAATTCCTGTTATGATAATAAATTTTCACGAGATTATTACAACCATTACAAGTCACAAACATTACGATTCTCACAACATTGACATTGAGAAATTGCAGAACCTAATTTCCACGGTGCCAACATACGATAGATTTGATGGGGCGCATTTTTAATTTTACTTTATGGTTTGTGACATGGGAGGAATTGCAGTTTTATAAAATGATTCTTTCCCTTTCAAATGGCACCATAAAAAGGAAATCGATATTTTTTTACATATAACCTATTGCCAGAACAATGACGGTTTTAAGATATTGCTGGAATTGTAGGTATAATATTCACATAATATATGTTAGTCTACCGGTGCTTCTGAACAAGTGTACAAAAGTTTATGAGTGTACATATGTATGTATGTATGTATGTTTGTAAGTATATATGTAATATGTACCTATGTATGTTAAAGAATTTCTCAGAGACTACTGAATGGATTTAAATATTTTTTTTATCGACATATGTATCTTTCAACTTCATCATCATCATCAACCTGTTGCGACTCACTGCTGGGTATAGGCCTCTTTTCCCTTGTGCTATTTTCCCCTGTCTCTGGCTAATCTTGTCTAGGTATGAGACCCTTTAACTTAGGGAACAATAAACATGAAAAACCTTAAAAAAACTGAAAACATGGCAATTTTTCTCTTCTAGAGAGAAAATTGAGGACTCCGTGCAACCGCCAGGTGCCCTCAATTTTGCCGCCCCTGATTTTTGCCGCTCTGGGCATTCGCTCGGCTGGAGAGCTGCCTGCTATGTTTAGTGGGGTTCTCATCCTGTAACACAAGTTTATGTACAACGTTCTTGTTAGCACCCTCGACCTACCGTTACTGCAGGTCTTTCTGAATAAACTGAATTCTATTTAGTACAAGGATTTGCGGATTATTTTAGGAGCGATGAGAAGCTAACTGTCGACGCTCCAAGTAGAAGCTTCAAGTAAATGCAGCAGAACCTCCTTGGCAGATGATTGACCAATATCGGAATTTATCAGATAGGTTTTATTTTAAACGCTTACAGCCGAACAACCATCAGTTAAGTATCAGTGTCCGTATTATCCAATTTCTGTTCAAATAGCCACAAACGTCTATCCTATGTATATATTAGCCACAAAATATATTTCCAAGAATATAAAAACAAAATTCATAGAAGTTACCTCCTCCAGAGCTACTCAACCCCATCCAAAGTAGATTATTCTTACCCAGTATCGCAAAACAAGTAGAAATTCAAAGCTTGTCGCCTGGTCTAGCGTCTACCCTTAAACAGAGATGACCTGACAGGCACTACGTTTTTACAGATAAATCGGAGGTGGAGCAATCGACTTACGTGGGTGCGGAACTTTTTTTCGGGATTTTTATTATAAAGTGAATACGTCGCTACACTGCCCCATAAAATAGGACTCTACTTTTTTAGTCGAAACTTGGGAAATAAAGCTCATTTTTATTTCTCTTGTTTACATTGTGGCGATCACTTACTTTTGTGAACTTTGTTAGGTTTTTACGAACATACCTAGGTACACTATATTTGCAAAAATACATTGAGAAGCAAGTGTTAGGATATTAATATCTTTAATAAATGAGAACCGGAGGTGTGCTTTCGCATCGAAAAGTCCACCTAAATGTACACAGCGGAATGTCTTGCCATACTTAAAAGCTTTGCAATATCTCGGATGCAAAGATCTGCGAAATTCGGCGCGGTTTTTTTTGCGACTACCCCATTGGTAGAGTTGTCTGCTTTTGGTTTAAATGGGCAGGAAAAGGCGCCTGATAGTAACTTCATGAGTCTAACCCGGGGGGGGGGGGCACATGTCCTCCGGGCCCGTGGAGGGAGGTCCCTCACCAAATTCCACGCGAATCATTCCGTGCGCCGAGGTCATGGAAGTCCCACCTTCCGTGTCATCGGAAGTTGAAGTCGAGTCTACGTCTTCCTCGAACGTCCCCCATAAATCGGTCCCAAGTAACCTCTACAAAGATAATGCATCTGGCCCTTTTATTGTATATTTGCAATACAACCCGCCTTTGACTAGCGAAGAGGACTCTGGGGGCAGGAAACTCAATAACAATGCAATCTCCGTTGGCAAACTCTGTTTCGTCAGGAAAATAAAGAGTTGAGAGTTAAGATAGCTTTCCTAACGGGAGGATATGCCAATTCCTTCACGACCTTGCCTTTCTTAAAAGAGAAAAACTTTTCGGCCTTCATCCCGGCCTATACTGTTTTCCGCACCGGGCTCATTAAGGGTAATTATTCGTCGCTAACGGACGATGAACTCTAAGAGGGCTTCAATCACTGTAATTCAATCAGAGTGCATAAAATAAGACGCCTGAATTTCCGGGACAAGTCGAGTGAGGTACCCGTACGGATGGGCATCCATACGGGTACCTCACTCGTACGACAGTACGAGAGGGTTCTCGTACTAAGTTTTGAGGGTCAGGTCCTCCCCGATAATGTCTTGCTATTCTACAACTCTCTTTCAGTAGGCCCTATTGTCTCCCCGTCCTCTAGTGTCTTAATTGCTGTCAATTTGGGCATAGCCGTAATGTTTGTCGCGCTAAAATCCCCCGATACTTCCGCTGTGCTGGTGAACAAAGCGGATCAGACTGCAAGACGGAGAGTCTCGCATGTATTAATTGCATGTAGCAGAAACATCCCGCGAATAATCAGAACTGCGAGGAGTACGTTCACCCAAAAAAAATTTAAACACATGTCATCGGAGAACGTTTTATTCTTCGAAGCTGCCTGTAGAGTCCCCAAAAAATCTCCATTGTCGACCGTTCCATCCTCTTTCACTCCTACTTCAAAGCCCACGGTTGAAAGACCCCCCTATAATAGTTAAGGACCCTCCGCGTCCCCAAAACCAGGCCCGGCGCTAGGATTTTCGGGCCCCAGGCAAGTAAGCTTCTCGGGCCCCCTCAAATTATTTCTATTCAACAATTTGTTCTCTGGACAAAGTCCGAAAATTTGAGTACAAAAAATCAAATATAGCCTTTTTTATAGTCACATTTATTCAAAGTTCGCAGTTTTAATACACAAAAAACCAAATTGTTTTAAAAAAAAAACTCCACTATAAAAAAATATACTGTCTTCCTAGCTTTTTAAATGTGAACTCTTTTAAAATCTCGGCATAATCTAATGAGCGGGCTAACTGTGACTATTGCGATCATAGCCAATCCAATAAGCCGCTTTTGTCCTGTGGTACTCCTCAAACAGCTCTTCACTCTTGCAAGAACGCTGAATGATCGTTCAGAGTAGGTAACGGTTACAGGGAAAGTGCAGAAAATCCACAGGGCTACCATTATATTTGGAAATATGTTACTGAAATTACATTTATGCAGAGCATTGAGAAGACGCAGGGGAGAAAGTAACTCAGACCCAAAATTAGCTGTATGATATGTTTTTTACTGCAATATTCCTTCTTTTAAATCTGTCTTATGCACATCTACGCTGCACAAAGATGCCTTGTTTTCTACGTGCTGTAATAGTGTACAATCGTCCAGCATTGTGTAGTGATAGTCCCTAATAAGTCTGTGGTGTAGTGCTATAAGAAACCAAATGTATCCATCGTAACGTTTATGGCAGTATACATTCTCGTTAAGTTTCCTACGACTCTATCTAAGATAACATGGAAAACTTTTATTTTAAAACTCTTTCTTAGGCTCAGGTTTAAATTTTCTTCTGGTACTTCCTCTACAAAGCGTTTTCTTTGGGTTTCCGTTTTTCTGTGCCGTAAATTGTAATATTTAAATCCGGTGATATTCCAATATTTTCTGCTACTTTGTAGCTCTTTGCATAAATAGTATCCCAGCTATTTCTCAGTGTATTTAATTCTTCGACAAGGCTCGCGAGACAAGATTTAATATTCGCGCTTTCAATGTCTATTGTCGCTTCCCTTGCTTGAAGCACAACGCCACGGTTGTTTATTGCAGCTAACACTTTGTATCAAATTGAAGACTTTCAAATTGCAAAAATTTCAAATATTTTTGAATACCTTTTAATTCAGTACGTGCCTCCGAGGTCAAATTGAAGTTGAAAGCAAAGTCAACTGCCCTCTGTAGTCCTGGCAAATGCTTAGCAAATAGAGGCACGGCATCTATTTGTGCTTACTACCTCGTTTCCGATAGCTCGTAAAGGAGTGATCCAATATTTTGTATTAAAACTTCCCATCTTTGTGGGCTATAATAGAAAAATGTTTTCAAAACAATTCCGAAAAAAGTGACTATCCGCAGGGCCCTCTTTGGGCGGCTTGGGGTAAATGTAATCCGCTTGCCCCCCCCCCCCCTAACGCCGGCCTTGCACAAAACTCCAGGAGAAACAAAAAACGAAAATCTACGCTTACTCCCCCAGCGTCTCCTAGTCCCAGATTTACTTGTGACAACTTCCCCTTATCAAGCGGTAGTGGTGTATGCCTGAATAATCTGCATAGAAACCCATTTGTCAGCATCGCGTCTCTCCTTAAATCGGCACAACAGCAGCTTCTCGCCATGCAGGCCATATCTGCCCCCAGAGTCTCCCTTAGCTAGTACCATTTCATCATTGCTCACCGTATTCGACAATTCCATCGACGAGTTCGACTCTTTTGAGGGCGGGCCCCTTGCCGTTCCCATTACTTAGTGGGTAACAATTACACAGGCCTACATTTTTTTTTTAATGAAAAAGTGTTTCAGGTCTGATAGGTGTATTATAGTAATTGGGGTATGCTGATCACGAATCTATGCTTAGTTTTTTTGCAGCACGTCAGATTTTCAAGAAAAGTGTGTAAAGTGATTTTGTAAATTTTCATATAAACGACAATAAGTACAGAGAAAATATTTATTAAAACAATTATACAGATCGAAAGATGCATTGCAAAACAAGAGTTGTAGTGTGTACATTACACAAGCATTGGTTTTTTTTAATGAAATCTTTCCCTTTTTCCCTGAAAACTACGTTTTGTTGTTTTCTTTTTGTGTAGTTTAGCCGGTGAATCCCTCTTCAATGTCCAGCAGTAGTCCGCCATCATTCTAACATCCCATCTTCCTTGATAACGTCCCTCCATCTCCTTTATGTCCTGGTGAAACCTCTCTCCTTGTTCCTCGCTGACAGCCCCAAGATTTTCAGGAAAATACTCCACGTGGGAATCGAGAAAATGGAGTTTAACGCTCATATT
>JAOPUG010108620.1:0-12920 GCA_027564375.1 Micropterix facetella | reverse complement strand
ATCTTTAATTTTCATGTACAATATTCAAAACGTCCGACTGCAATTTAAAACTTAGATATAAATATTAGATATTATATTGTTGAAAAAGTCATTTTTAATGAGGGGATTTGTATGATCACTACAAGACCACAAAAGCAATGCAAATTCAACATAATAATATGATAACAAAATATTTTTTATTTTTTTTTACAGACTCTTGATTTAGTTGGCATAGCAGTAAGCAACCTCTTCGCTCCGGGCTGTAGATCACCTGTGTCTAACTTTAACGAACATCAGAGGGACGTAAGTATATATCTAAAGAATTCCGTAAACCTCGATCAATACTGTGTAACAACAAACATATAAACAATATTATTCTAGAGACAATAATAATTTGGGCTTTCAGCCTTGTAGTCTTTCGCGCTGTAAAACTTAACCTCTATTAGATCAAAGTGCTTCTTTTACTAGTCCAAATAATATTTATGAAGTTCCTTTACATTGCTTTTGTATTTCTAGAAATACAGTTTACGAGCTATATACATTTTACATTGGGGATTGATAACCCCTCGATATATAAGCGTAGTACTAGTATTGGTAATATTAGCCAACTTCTGATTGCTTTACACTCTAGGACACGTAATACAGAATTTAATAATAATGTTATAAAGTGAAAAGAATCAATTGACAAGTGATAATGCCAAGAAACGAGAGGTAACATCTTGGGAAATTGCTTGCATTCATATGTTAAGCCCATGTACAGGTTCTGGCCCTAATTAACCAAATTATTACCCAGTAATCTTTTATTCGTTGAGATATTCATAGTCATTCGACGCATTTTCATTCCATGCTTATTTATATTTCTTATACTTTCATTTAATTATAATGTTTCATTCGGCTCGTTATTTGTTCCTTAACTTGCTGGTGAAAATATAAATAATCCATATCTCTTTGTTGAGTTCTTTGAAAATTTCAAAAATATAATTACAATTTTTAAAAATATAATTACAAAAATATAATTGCAGTTGTATGAAAACCACGTATACCTAAAGGAAATTTGACTTTTTTGAAAATTCGACTTAATTTTTTTGTTAGTATTTCTGTATACTTAAAGATAGAGTGGACAATATACTTTTTAGAAAATCGTGATTTTCAATAGTTAGTTAAAAATGTCAGCGAAGTCCCATGGCAATTAAATTGTTTTTTTTTATAATATTTTTTTTAAAGCATTTTTAATATTGTACTATAAAAATAAACAAAGCTAACATAAATACGAATATGAGAAATTAAAAGCTAAAACATTAGCCTCTTAGTAATCTATCTACCCACAAGCTAGTAGTTAAAGGAAAGGAAGAAAGAATAGGTTAGCACATCGCACTAAACCACTACTTTCCAGCAGTTTCCACTCAAATTTCCTATGATTGTATGGTCGCATACAATCATAGGAATCGCATGCACCCCATTATAGCATTGAGACTGACATATAAAGATTACACTTAAATTGAACCACTAATGGCAAAGGTGTTATGCCCTAATCCGCCCATAAGGCAGCAGCAACAATAATTAAGACATTTTCATAAGACCAACGCAGAGCGGCAGTTCCTACTTTTATTCCTTTAAGGTCACGTCGGCAAGGTAAATTGAAAAAATAATGATTGAGTGAATTACGATATTTAAAGTTAAGAAGATTACAGTGTAATTTTTAACTTCATACAAAACTTGCAATTTTTATTCAATAAATACTCGTGACTACCGTTGAATATTTCACTTGTCGCTACAGAAATAGAAACCCAAGTCATCTTTCTTGTTACTATTGTTGTGTGCAGATACTTAGTGTAACGTCTTTAATAATTTTGATGACATTTACCATTCACGTCTTCTCTACATCTAGTTGATGACTGCATACCGCCACTTCAAACACTTCTCACATTTCTCTTCGCTCTCTCACACATCAAACACTTCAAACATACTCTCGTCGTGGCATAAATGCAACTAAGCGTCGGAAAATAGATTTTATATATGGGAGGCAAATAATACAAATATACAATGGGCTCGATTCGTTTCTTCGTTTACAAATATCGGAAAATAGTTCATGCGAACGAGATATAGCAGTACTTCAGAGCGGAATGCAAAATGAACGATCGTAACTTTTCCCGCACAAAAACTATTTGCCGCAACATTAAATTAGTTTGAAATCTCAATTAGTTTGAAAACCTTCCGTCCGGTCTTAGATTATGCCGTTTTATGATCGATTGGTAGTTTTATGCTGGAAAAGTGACAATCATTCACTTCATATTACGCTCTAAAATATTGCCCTGTCTCGCTCGCATGAACTAATTCCGATTTTAGGTTACGCAGAAACGCAATCGGGCCCTAACGATGTATTTTCACTTTACGATTGCCGTGTATATCAATACCTGATTGAATGACAACTTTGTTGTTAAAATGTGTGTCAAATTATAATGAATGTCTATTCAGAATGTGTTAAAAGTTACAAGAGGTTGTGTGGTACTGAAAGTTGTTATCGTATTTCTACACGGTGCGCCAACTTTTGACATTTTGATATTAATGGTTTTTTTTCATTATTGTCGTTATTGTTCTGCTTTTTTGGTATCTTGGAGGCGGTGGCTGATGATGTAGCCATCGCCTGATGGATCCGGCATCTGAAGAGATGCATTTTACCGTCCATGGTGTCCGAGATGTGGGAGGGTCATGAATCCTTGATCCGTGTCCGGTAGTTCACTCTCCTCTCCTGAAATTACAGTTTAGCCCAGTAAGCAGTTCGTTAAGATTCAGATAAGGGTCTACTAATAGTTTTGGCCTTAAGTTGGCTAAAGCGTGACACTCGCACAACATATATAGATCAGTCACATCTTCCTTGATTGTCTCATTTGGGTCGAAACCCTTCTGTAGATTTCCTGTTCTCTTATCGTCATTTTTGATGGCCAGTTGAATGTTGATTATTTTTTCCTTATTGGTTAAGTTGTATCCACCGAATCTAGCCACCGTTCGACATTTCACAATATAAAATGTACTATATTTTTTAATAGAGGACGGGGAGGCCTTTTTTTGTGTAACATATAAGAAAGCGGTGCATTTTTTTATACTGTCGATGGTTTTCTTTCAAGTTTCCGCATTTCAAAGCCTGCTGAAAAAGCACGCCGAATTAATAAAGACACCGCTGTTTAAATTGTTTAATAGTAACGAAATTGAGAAACGACTGAAAAAGAAAAAGCCCTTTGAAAAGAAGCAGTATTGTCATCTACTATTTTTCTTTTAAAGGACGCGGTAGTGAAGCAGCGATGACAAATCGCAGTCGCTCGCTATCGCTTTATAAACAACTTTGCATTTATGATAATGGATTGAATTTATTTTTTAAATGACTCGCACAGCATGTTCATTAGGCAATCAACCTTAGCACCTGTTTAAAATTGTATTGTTATTGTAATCATATCTGGGACATCGGTCTTGGAGTTCCATCATTCTACCGATTGGCTTAGATATTATTAACCCGTAAATGAAGACTCTACAGGTTGGGTGTCAGGTTGTGAGTTATTATTAGATCCTTACCTATAAAAGTAATTTGAGGCTAATAATTGTGTATCGATGGTATGAAAATTGTATATTTAATTAAACGAAGTATTGACCTATCTATGCAGTTTTGCTATTTAATAGGGATTGGTTAATGCATGCTATAAAGCCCTCGTAGAGAGAAATCAATTATTCGTTTGAGATGTTTTGCATTACCTCTTTGTAGTTGATTATTTTCTCTCTTAATAAAAGTAGCAATATGCAACGGCAACTATGGCCCGTCCCGTGATTGGTAATCCATGACTTATCCAAAATGGCTTAAAACCTATTCCAACAACTTTCTTTCGTCATCACGATTCTAAAAATACTCTACCTAATGGTGGTCAGATCCTCCTCTAGGCTAAGTAAACGAGGATGCAAGTAACCAGGTACTTCTTAAATTGGTTTTTAAATATTCGCGTCTTTACTTTCCTGGCCAGAGTTTATAATGAATGGGCAAACCTTTGTAGAGTTGAATGCCGACATAGTTTGGGCATCGTCTGACAACCTCATTTCGAGGACGTGGTAATACTATATTGTTATTTCCCCTCGTGTTATGATTATAGCATTCACCGCGAAACTTAAAATGCTCTCGTTGGTTATATTATAGAAAAATAATGCATCCAAATACATAGAGGGATGCCAGCGTTAATATGCGTTAATATTAAGATTTGTTTAACACGCCTAAGACTTTTTTTTATAATTGTTTAGATTTTCGGCATTGCTTAGTTACCGAAAAGTTTTTCGTGTGTTCGTGTATTTTTTTTTCTCATGAAAATATTGCAGAAATAACTTCTCCGGTAAGCCAGATAGAGAACGAGATTGGTAAAGAATATTTATTGTATAATCGGATGAAGGTACTGATTTTAGGAAGTTGCCGAATGAGAACTTGCTGGTGTTTGATCAACTAAGAACATTTAAAAAAACTCTATTATTCCTTAATATACTTTAAAATAAATGTTGCTTTTTCCAAATATTTTGTTAAGTAATCCATAATTAGATACCTACACATTTATATGACATAGTGATATTTTTTTTCATTTGCTTGCAGATGTTTGCAAAGTTTCTTGTTAATTTCAATTACTTTTTTTATCAAAATATATTGCTATTCATTAAAGTAACTTTTTTATTTTATATAATTTTTTTTGGCTAGCCCCTCAAATTGAATATCTCCAAGCCAACCGAAACTAAGTTCATTACAAAAAAACAACACTTGTATTACTGGTTATGCAATCACTGAAGCCAAGGTAACACAAATTAAAATTAAAGACAATTTTAACTACACCATTAATCAGGATAATAATAAAAAAAACTAACCTGCTGTACACCAATATTTTTTAGAACAGCCGCTAGGGTAGTTTCGTAAATACAATCCTTAATGACTTCGTTGAATACATGGAAGACCGCATAAAACGGCACTATATTTATTAAGGGGGTTTCTGTCATTTTTACCAATAACTTTGTTAACAAAGAAAATATGCAATCTAAAATTCTGAAGAATCTTTAGCAAATTGATAAAGAATGGCTTTTTGATAGTGGAAAACCATTATATTCGCAGTGAAAAATATACAGCAAAGTTCAGCAAAAATACTTTTTTGTAATTTAAGAATATAAAATCATCTGGAGATGTATGCTCATGCTCTTTTTTTTTGATATTTTTTTTCACAAGTAGTTAAGAAGTCTTGATGTAAGAATATGTCGTAATGTTTCAGACGTTTTCGCGACATATATAAATAACACAATCAAACAACAACTAAAGAGAATACATCTACTAGAATTTCGTATTCTTTGACTTCAATGAACTATTTTTGTAAAACTTCTATAGTTTGTCCTAATTTTGAATTCCTCTTACTGATAATATCATAATGATTTGGACATAAATACATTACCTATCATGAAGTCACTCTTAAACAGTTCGCTTATTATTTTTAAAAAAACAGAATTTGTATTATCTTGGTAAACTAACGTTAAAAAATGTCAGAACAATAAAAAATAGCAAATCACATTGGGCCCTAGAAAAGGTTTTAATAATCGTCTATGACTAGTAATCGTCGTATGAGTAGTAATCATATGAACTTAAATTCGCCTTTTTTATATTGATTGACGGTATACTGCCCAGGGTGTATTGCTGAAAGTATGTTAAATACAGATTAGACGCCTTTCTAGCTCTCTATCAGTAGTCTTATTAATCATTCAGTGTTCTGTTTGAATTAAGCTATCATCGAAGCGCATGATTTTTTTGATCGTTAGCAATGACATTGAATGATCGCCTATTCTCTAGTGAATCAATTATTATACGGCCATCTCTTATTTTGATCAAGGCATCTAGAGCAAATTTGACAGGTGTTGTTTTAAGAATTAAATTCTGACAGACGAGTGTTAATTAAATATCAGATAACGCGCCAATGCTTCTCAGTAAGCCATGTTTTTATATGCAATAATAAAATTGGAATTATGAAGAGCAATAATATTTCAAATTAGTCTTTTTCTATATTGTCGATGGGAATTTCGAGACAAGGGTATACTTTCCTTTCTATAGGCCTTTCTTATCTCTTCATGTATTTAATTTATTTCTTTATTTCAATCATTATTCGTAAAATTAATAGGTATATGTGTTAGATGTGTGTAAGGTTGAATGTGCATGAGAAACTGTATTGAACATAAATGCATGTGGCTCAGTGGCTTACCTAACGAGACCGGAAAATTTGTATCTATTTCTTAGAAGGGTGATAAAGAAAATAATAATAATTGCCTATTACATGGTGACGAAAAAGTCACAGGATCGGATTTGGGAATGCTTTACGTTTAAATGAGATGGATTCGACTTCCCTTCATTGCGGAGAGGGAAATATCGTACTACTAACGCTCACCCTTCATCCGACCATCTAAGAAACCCAGAAACATAGAATCACTCGACTAACTCGTAATTTTAGCAAAATAGCAATAGTAAATTGATTTTCAGATTAAAATTCGGCCTTTGTCGTTTTTTTTAAACTACGTGTAGATGACAGGTAGAAAAATCAAATATTTGAAATTGAAATTTTGGTATTTTGACCGGTCCGTAGTACTCGTATTACGTAGGACGGGCAATATAGTCTGATGCATGCTGTGCGTTTGTGCGTTTGTTTGTTTGCCCGTATGTCCGAAGACTTTCTGTAGACCGATCACCACCAAATTTGGCATGCAGCCTCTCTGGGTGACTCTAAGAACCATCGTGGCAGCAAATTCGATCTGAGTCCCTCAGGTCCTGCTGCAGGTGTATCCTGGTTTACTTGGCTTGGAGGAGGATCTGACCAATAGGTATAGCAAGCATAGCGCAAATGGGTATTTTTGAAATCGTGGTGTCGACAGATATTTCTTGGAATAGGTTTTAAGCCATTTGGGTGCTGCTGTAGGTATATCCTGATTAACTTGGCCTAGGAGAGGATCTGAACAATAGGTAGAGCCTATATGGGTATTTTTAAAATCGTGGTGATGAGAGAAACTTGTCGGAATAGGGTTTAAGTCATTTGGGTGCAGCTGCAGGTGTATCCTGGCTCCAGCTGCAGGTGTATATGACCAATAGATAGAGTAAGCATAGTATATATGGGTATTTTCGGAATTGTGGTAACGTTAGAAACTCTCCTTTCCCTATGTATTGCAAAGTTTAATCTTAACCTAAATGGAACTTGCGGAAAGAGAAGTAGGTATATATGGCCATTTTAATACTAGTAGCGCTCTATACTCGTAGGGCTGTTCTGGGAAAGTAAATTAATAATCGGGACTAAAATCAGGACTAGACGGAGGATGGTCCATCAACTCGATGTTTTCCTGCCCCAAAATACCCTTTGTTTTGGGAGCGGTGTGAGAACTCGCACTATCGTGGTAGAAAAGGTTAGGCGACATTACGGAGATCAGCTGTCATTTCTAAGGAGATCAGCTATCATTGCTGGCAAACAAACAGGAGTGTAATAATCTGGAATAACCATTCTCAGATTTTTAAGGGATTTGTGCCAACATGTCTTGCTTTTGAGACGAATACAGTGACCATTTTCTTCGACACGTATATGCGAAAACTTACAAGTTTTGTTGGCTTAAGCTGACTTTGAAGACCCAAACTCCTGATTGATACTTTCTTTTGGGCTCAAACCTACATCCAAGACTAATCACCTATATGATGATGCTAATAAAAGCCTTGGACATTAAATCAATCACCTGTAAGATTCAGTGCGAAGCTGGCTACTTTCGAAGCGGTAATCGTTTTTTTTCCGCATGATCCGCGAAACGGTCGCAGCGATGACTTAGTTATACTGATAGTTTGAATCGTGACAATTTGTGTTATTTTGTTAAGGCAAATCTATTGCTTATAAGTAATAGCGTGTTCGCAAAATATACCCATCAAAATTCCGAACGGCCGAAAAGGACGAACGTGAAAAACTGCAACGCCCGGTAAATAACGGTCAAATAAATTAACTCCAAGAATAGCTGAAAAGCACACAGGATCAGCTGAAAAATCTTGAAAATAAAACAACTGACAAAGAAAATCCTTCTAAAATTATGTAATATGAAGCCGATGAGGAGGAACTCGCGAAAGAGACGGGGTGGGGTACGTGAAATAAGCAGGAAGAAAATGTAGCTTAATGTATAATTCTCACCACCCCAGCAAGAGACATCTGAAACTGAAAAAATTAAGGTAAAAGAGACACCGTTACCACCACCTATTAAAGTAGAAAATATAAAAGACCAAATGTTCTACGACATTCTTCTAACTAGCCTGTCGAAAGATCTATTTACCACCAAAATGATGAAAGACGATAAAGTTAATATAAACATTTCCAATTGTGATATGTATAGAAGTGTCATTAAGTTACTTGTACAAAATAATTGCCATTTCCATACGTATGAGAATAATCAGAACCTTCTCATTATAGTAATGGCAAAAAATTACACTTCTCTTGTGAACCCACCAGTATTATAACATACCTGAAATCCAAAGGATTTAAAATACAAATATTCACTGCGGTGAACCATATCCCGCCAACTACAGTGGTTGCACAGTAGCCAAGAAAATTCAGCTATTGAAAGATAAAAAATCTAAAGAAAATACACCAGCTGATAAATAACTAACTACCCATATTTTTTTTTCAAAGCACGTGTCTTATGCCCAAACAATAATAATAATAATAATAATAATAAACGCTTTATTCAGTTAAGAAAAGGCGAGCCAAACAACTAAAAGAGCATAATCTTAGGCACAGTCTAATCCTACACTTCCTAATAACAATAACATAGATGACAAGATAAATAAAATCCTATACTTTAAGACGTTGTTTGATGACAGATAAGAGAAACTGGAACATAGCTTCAAGACACCTATTTCAAAATGCCGTAGTGTTTAAACCCCTCAAAATTATGGTATGGAATGCCAACTGACTCTTTCGTCTTTAAAATGAATTAAAGGCTGTCTAATCTAGAAAAAAAAATAATGTCTCTCATATCTGAGACATAATTTACTAAAGATTATACTTTATGGCATCTTTCATCCAAAATAAAAACTATACAGTTTATTGTGCTATACATCCAGACAATACAGATAGAGGAGGTATTGCAGTTATAATAAAGGACAAAAATTGCCATTATGAAGGATACAAGATCTAAGATCAAGATAAACAAATTGTAGCTGTATGTGTTTAAATGAAACGATATCCGGTTACCATAGCAGCCATATATTGCCCTCCGAGGTATGAACTGGAAGCAACGCAATGCAGTAGCTTTTTGAGTAACTTGGAAACAGGTTTATCCTAGGAGGTGATTTCAATGCTGAAAACACATACTGGGGAACCAGACTTATAGCCACCAAAGGTAAATAATTACTATGCGCCATCAAAGAAACCAAATGTGATGTGTTTTCAACAAGGAAGCCGATATACTCTACAACCGATATCAACAAAGTTCCAGATCTGTTCGATTTCTTTATATATGAAAACATATCAAATAATTTCATTAAAGTTGAGGAGGGATATTATATGAGTAAACTATTCACTTATAATATTAACTTTAAGAGAGCAAATTATATTAAAAGAAAGCAATGCGACTTTAGCGAATAAGAATACATACTGGGAAAGCTTTAAGCTAGATCTAGATACCATCATAAACCTAAACGTTCCCCTAAAAACTACTGAACAGCTAGAATTGGATGTAAAAAAAATCATAGTAGATATTCAACAGTGTGCTTGGAATAAAATACCCAATACTAAGAAATGGGTCACAGGCAATTGATATCCCTTAGAAATTAGAAATCTAATTAATGAAAAACGAAAGCATGGAAGAAAATGGCAACAACGAAGTTTCCACAGGACACGATTTTCCTGAATAACCTCAAAAAGCAATTGGACAGAGAAATTAAAACTTTCCATGACGGATCAGTGCCTACATACCTTCATCGACTAACAAGTGATCGCTCAACGGATCACACAACGCTCAACAACTCATTGTGGAAAGTCACAAAAAAAATAAAAAGCCTATTATTCAAATCCCTCCCATTAAATTAGAAAACAGTAATTGGGCCGTAAGTAGAGCTCGGAAAGCAGTAAGGTTTGCACATTACCTTGAATAGATATTCCAACCGAACGAGTAGTACAAGATGGATGAACTGGTACAACAAGATCAACCAGAAATAAAACTTTTTACTCTAAAGAAATCTCCGATAAAATAAATCGCTTAGGAGGATTTTTTACGAATCTGCCTCGTAAAGCAATAATAAAACTTACGACATTTATCAATGCTACATTTAGACTAAAACCTGTCCCGGACGTCTGGAAATATACCGAAGTTACTACGATTTCCAAGCCAGGAAACCCAGTACAAACAATAACATCTTACAGATCGATATCGCTGTTACCAATAATGTCTAAACTTTCATAAAAAGGACAAAACCTGGATTAGAAGAGAGAAACTTAATCCCTGATTACCAGTTTGGTTTTAGAGAAAAATATTCTACAACAGAGAAGGTTCGTAGAATAACCAATATCATCGAAAAACTATAGAAAGCAAAAAGTTTGCTCTACAGTTTTCCTCGAAGCTCTGGCATGATGGCCTCATATACAAATTAAAAAAATGCTTCCAAAACAATTTACAGATATCTTACCAACTTATATAGAGGACATAATGCTTCGTTTGAGAAACGGTGACTCATATTCAGAAATAAAGCAAATAAATGCTGGAGTACCACAATGACGTTTTTTAGGACCGGTCCTGTAACTATTATACACCTGTAATTTACCAGTATTAGAAAACAATACCATTGCTACACTTGCAGATGATACAGCTATCGCGGCTGTAGGGATCACTCATGAAGAAGCAGTAGAAAAACTCCAAGCTGCCTATAATGTTGTATGCGATTGGACAAAAAAGTGTCGAACAAAACTCAATGAGTCGAAGTCAACTCTCATATATTTCACCAACAAAATAAACCTGTACCACCTGGTATACATAAATAATAATATGATACCGTACTAAAACGTAGCCAAATATCTTAACATCACACTTGACATCAAGCTTCGCTGGAAAATTTACATCAAAAAGAAACGCGACGAACTAGAACTTCGCTACATGAGAATTTACTGGCTGCTCGGGAGACACTCGGAGATTTTAGTGCACAACAGAATACGTCTGTACAAACAAGTCCTATACCAATTTGGACTTATGGTATTCAATTGTGGTGTTATGCAAAACAGAGCAATATACAAATGAGACAATGCTTCCAGAACAAAGTACTCAAAAGTATTGCAAACGCACCATGGTATATAAGAAACGACGACCTCCATTGGGACGTCGAAGTGGAATATGTTAGCAATATTATCAAAAACTATATCGAAACCCATGAATACAGGCTTCATCGCCATGTGAATGTCGAGGCCATCCAGCTCCTCGATAACACTTACATAAAACGAATACTGAAAAGGACAAAACAATTTGAGTTACTTTAGTATACCGGTTGCGTAATCAGTGCTGAGAGTGCTATACGTAAAGAACACATTAATAAAGTGTCTTCCCTTTAACAAAGACCATAAGAACAGTGTTAATGAATACATTCTTAGTTAAGTCTGTAATAGAAGATTAGGTCAAATTTAAAATACTTATTAGTCTTCAAGCTAGATTGTATTTTAGGGGCATATCCAATGTGGTATATTATTTATTAAAAGACAACCTTTAAGATTCGCCTATAGCATTCGACATTAATGCTATAAAGAGTTGCAGAATAAACAGGGATCAATTGACAAAAGCCCAAATTTGCTCTTGAGTCTAATTATGCAATATTCAACAGAAAACTAAACTTATTTGAGCCTAACTCATCATGCAGAATTGATTCCATCACAGTCATACAAATGTCCAAAGATTTCCGAATATCCTCGTATATAACAAGTTTTCCGCTATCAGCTAGCGTACAGCAGCGACGTTTGCTGGCGTTATAGATTTGTTTGATCTGTGGATGGTTTGATACTAAAGGGGGCACGTCCCAATCGTATTTCAGAAAACCAGCGATGTAATGTTATTGACCTATGTGCTTCACCGTATTATAGGGAAAAAATATTAGTGAGACATTGTTCCCGAGATAAACTATAGGTTGTGATAAATTATGGAGCGACAAACGATAAATTATGGAGTGATAAACGATAGTTATGATAAATTATGGAGCGTATAGTTTCTTGCTTCAGTTCCAATTTCTCTTTCGATACGCCAATTTCTAACTATCCATGTTGCCTAACTATACGTTTTTCTGTAATGAATGAGTGTTAGGTTAATTAAAGAACAGTTTCATATAGTAGTATGATTTTCGGTACTAGTTTATTCCTAATTTTATATCAATAATAGAAGTACTCTATTATATACCATATAATCGGGTACTTCTATTATAATCACATATAAACTTAAATTTACTATCATAATTGCGTTAGTTCTGTATTCTGATTTCTGTTAGTTCTGTCAAGCATTTAATTTGATTTTCGTTATTAAAGGATGGCTAGATCTCGGATTTTTTTCAGCATCCGAGCTAATGCGCAAAGGCTTATATTTTAGTGAATTCAGCGAATTTTAGTTAAAAGTGAAATTCTTAAATTATTAATTATTTTCTTCTTCTTCGAAATCGTGCAGTAGAAAGATATCGGGTCCTCTTCTCTCTCTTCGAGGACTTGAAGTTAGAACTACCTTCTTTAGTTTCCAGTGCTATATCAGCATATGATTTACATAAGCTATATACATAATTGACTATGGGACTTAACACGTTTATTTTATGGTAGACCGGCAGATTGGATACTAGTATTCTTGGTCGATAACAACTAAAAGCGGTGGGTGGGGGGGGGGGGGGGGATAGCGAACCACAACATTTTGAGAAA
>JAOPUG010103250.1:0-13003 GCA_027564375.1 Micropterix facetella | reverse complement strand
TATATATTATTATATCAATTTCGGTTATAAAGACCAGAACCTCTATAAACTCCGAAAATATGAATGGAAGGAAGCTGCCATGACTTTATGCAGAATATGTGACACTATCACCGAGGTATACGCTTATTTTAACCATTAGATGACCATTCAATATAACGAAGTCGATGGGTAATAAAACTATTATTCATTAGTTTCCTGACGTTCCATAATTTTCGATTAGCTATTCCGTGTTCACGAAGTTTTCGTTAATGGGTGAAAGTCAAATTGGCCTGCGAAATCAGACTATTAATATATTTCAATAAAAAATAATCCTAGACCAAACACATAGTAATATATAATTTATTGACAGCAATGAGTGCATCACTTTATTTATTTTAAAACAATCTTTTGAAGTTTTATAATTTTAGGGTTCAGAATTGTTTCTATATTTTTTACATAGTGAGTGTACAAAAAATATATCTAGATTATATTAAAATTTGTCAGTGGTAACAAACCCTAGTTTCGGCAGCGCCATCGACCTTATTTAAAAATAAATTTTAGCCGACTATATCATATGTGTTAATTTGCTTTTAAGTGTTTTAAAAAATGTTGGCATAGTTATTATTATATTGTTTAACCGCCATAATTTAGAGAAAGAATATTATACTTAAAAAAGAGAAATAAAATACATATAAATTGTACATGAACGACCTAGCCAGTTATATCGAAAATTTCAAAAACAATGTTTGGATTATGATACCAATATTAGTTGTTGGCAGCAATACATACGAGGCTGTAGCAAAGGAATCCAATACTGCTGTAGAGTTGCTTAATTATCCGTTTAAAACCAATTATCTCGCATTAAATTCACATAAAACTGTTTATAAGCCATTCTACAGCGTGCATTCTAAACACAGTTTTAAAGTAAATAAAAAGTAGCAAAAAATAGTCTATCTGTATATCTGTCTATCTGTAGAACTGACAATAAGTGTAGAGTAGTCAGACCGATTTGTTTAGTATTTATTCCTATATGTAGTAACTTGGTTAGTAATGTAGCTTGGTTATAAATGAAATTAGGCTATCGACTCTCCTAGAGAATATCGTATAATTTATCTCACATGTCAAAGAAAAAAAATAAAATCCCGAAAGTTATAAAGTGAATATCTCAAAAGCGATATTAATGAAGTTCCTATTTCAATTTCTTCCTGGAAAACTATTTCGGGGAATGATTGGTGCTTGTTCCAAATTTTGCGTGTGTTAGTTCGCGAGTGATAAAAAAACAAGACCTCAATTATTATGTTAAATTGACATGCGTGATAGTTTAATTTATTTATTTCATTATTACTTCTAGTAATCTGTTAATATCATATTTATAGTTGGCAAAATATTGATGCATGATATAGTTTACCTTTTGGAGATTTGTGTTTGGCAAGCACAAATATAATTTTTATTTTTTATTTTATTTATTTTTCACTGGTAAAATTAATGACAAATAAAAATAAAGCAACAAATTCGTAAATATCACTCTCATGCAACCGGAGGCCCGTCACACATCTAACTAGGCTTACTGCTGTATCTAAATGTGCGATTTAAGACGTCTTTTAATTTCGAGCTAACGTATAAAAATAAATGATTTTATAGTGATAAAAAAGTGATAAAAAAAACACACAGTATATTTTCTGCCTATTTAAAATGTAAACACTAATGTTAATAATAGATCTACTTGACATCTTTCCTAGATATAATATTTTTTTGAAGACGTTAAACCACAATTGTCAGTTTTTTCTCCGTTCCAGAACGTCCCAACTCAAACAATAATTTATTTATTCTGAATTCGAAATTATCAATATTTTCTAATATTTTAGAAGATTCTCTATAATAGCACGGTACATAATCTTTACATAAGGCAATAATTCTTACGGTGGCTCTGTAACCGCCTCAGGATTTGCAGAATATTTCTCCTCTATGTTCATTCCAAGAATACGTCTTTTGGATGTTTTGCAACTCTAGACTCTGCCGGTGATTGATAAAGGCGTTGGTGTTAACATTACATCGATAAGTGAAGACGATATAAAGTTCTCAATTGGCAGGCTTGAATCCAAGCCTTTCATGGGTCCCGATGGCGTACCCGAGTATGTGCTCAAATTTTTTGGTGGCTTTCTCCTGCGCCCTCTGGCCAATAACTTCAATCTGTCTCTAAACTCTTCAATACACCCAGATAAGTAAAAGGTGACTCGTGTCTTTAAAATACACAAATCAGGGTCAAAATCGGAAGCAATACAGGCCGGTGTCAATAGCAGTTGCGATGCTCTTTGAAATTATTCTTCATCGGGATATTTATTGTCAGTTAAAGAATAGACTCTTTTGTGCTCAACCAAAGTTGTTGCTTCGAGCCGGATAACTGCATTCGTGCTAGAATACAAGAACTATTCGTAGAGTCATCCTTCCGCACAAATGTCAGGCATATAGCGTCGGTAACAAGAACGGTCCGAGACCTAAATGCGCTGTTGTCAACAGCCCCAGATCTACATGTATGAAATATCACAAAATAGCTTAAAATAAAGCTAGAGGAATTTATTGCATCAATTTTTGAATATTAAAGTTTTTAAATATATATTTTTTTGTATGCTTGGCATAGTGTTATTTAGATGTTTATATTGATATAAAATACCAACCTAATGAGATATTAGCAATTATTTTTTTTATTAGAATGTAGTAAATGTGAACAAGACGACAAATTGGGTTAACCTGCAAGTTGTTTTGTAAAATAAAATAAATAAATAAATTATTATTAACGTTTGACAAAGTCACCTAACTAGGCCTGGGCCTGTTCTAATGCAGAATTGCACATGTCTAGAAATTAAGTCTGCCACTTAAACTATAGGTTAGTAATTAATTTTATATCGACAAATAAACGCATTCTAATTTTTAGTTTAATAAATAATTTAAATTTAAACTTTCAAATCAAAACTTTATTTTTGCTCAGTTTCGTCGCTTGCAGATGTAAATAAAGTCGTAGAGGCGTTAGGGCTTCTTGAATGTACATAGGATGCTTAACGGGCATATCAATATCGTGGGTGTTAATTTTTATTCTTTTGACCTTTTTGCCTTGTTATATTTCTTAGATGCATCTAAAAAGGTATTACGTAAGTAGGGTGACTTGAATGAAGCGATCAGCGTTTGATTTATTCGCTGCGGGCCGTCATCACTGCCGTAGCCCTCTCTCGGTTCGCGGGTCTCCAGTACTGATGTCGAAATTAAATCATGTTCGTGTATGTTCATTTTCATTGTTGTCGCAATTTGATTTAAGATCAAACGATGATGGTGTTGTTGAAGAGCTGGTATCCCCCTAATTTCCACTTTTGTTTCATTTATCTTCTGGTCTTTCTCATCCATTTTGTATTCGAGGAATTCTACTTAATGGCGTAAATCGGCATTTTGTTTTTCCAGTATTCTTATTT
Organism: Micropterix facetella; assembly: GCA_027564375.1. Taxonomy (NCBI): domain Eukaryota; kingdom Metazoa; phylum Arthropoda; class Insecta; order Lepidoptera; family Micropterigidae; genus Micropterix; species Micropterix facetella. The sequence continues at coordinate 9,563 of JAOPUG010103250.1, read as the reverse complement.
TGGGTCTTAACGACTCACACTTCATTTCATTAGAATTTTCATTTAGAATGTTAATACTTTTATCATTTCTTCGTGGTCTTTATTTAGCTGATGGTTTGATGATCCACAGGAAACGAAATCGAAGAAGTCTTCTTCGCTTTACAGTATTTTCACGATTGATTAGTTTCATTGGTCATTTTAACAAAATTGTCTTCGCTTTTGCCGGCACAAGTGAAATGATAATCTTTATTGCATGTTGAGCATGTTAACGTTGATCTTTGTCTAGCTTCCTATTGCAGGTATTACAAAGGATCGCCATTACCAGGGGTGACCGTTGTATTGGATAAATGCGAATGAATAATATAATTTAGAGCTGTAAGTCACACGCAAAGGTAAAAAGACGAGAGAGAGAGAGAGAGAGAGAGAAGAGTTTACACCTGGTGAGAGAAGAACTTATTTTTCAGAATAAGCTTGAAAATAAAGAGCGGTTGCAGACCTCTAATATGTATTTGGGGGGAGCAGGATCCATAATCGAACTGCATATATAGAAAAAAGGTAAGAGTAAAATAGAGTTTTGTGACATGGGATGCTAATAACGTTATTCTTTTGGACAGTATCGTTAAGTAATGTAATAAGAAGATATATTTTTTTAATGAAATTCGATACTTTGAAAGATATGAAATACGACATACTTTCTTACAATCACAATGGCATGGACGCCGTGTAACTTGGATGCACTAAACAGTAGGGTATCTTCTGATTATCTCGAGAAATGCGACATCGATAAATTATCACAAATATACGTTTCTGGATATGCTCTATATTTCGCAGTCATATGATTAGCTTGTGACTTGTGTTCATTTCTCATACGAGATTGTAAAGGCGGCAATGTTGAGAATAATTACTTTTTCTACCTACAAATAGGTGGTTTGAGTGTGCCAGCAGATTCTGTCAAGTTTCTCGGCTTTCATTTATACGCAATAATATTATATGTTAAATATTAGATATTAGATATAAATTTTATAAGTAGATATAAATATATATAAGTAGGTATAAGTAGACATAATAATTTTAAATAAGTAAAATTTAATTAAACTAGAATAATGTAGTGAATATGGATCATAATATTATCATCGTGTGTATTTAAAAGTATTTTTTTCTCTCCCAATTATTACTAGTCTATATTATATTTCATTACTTCGAGTATTTTCTAGACTATCCTTGATGATTTTTTGTGAGTAAATTCTAACTTTTATTGATGCATTTTTAATTTTGGTCATATTTTAAATTATTTATAGTTTATTTATATTTTTACAACGTTTTCATTAGGTCGCTTTCTTCTACGTCTGTTTTTCTGTTCGGTACAAATCTTGCAACCGATTTAAACTGCCTTCCTGATATCTGACCACCCTGAAATTTTGCTATCAAATTTGGTTCTAGACACAATACACTACAGTATACTTTAGTCCATTTTAAGTTCGATTATTACTAATAATTAATAAACAGTGCCATCTAGCAGTGGCGGTCCGAATTAGGCTGCAAGCAAAGCGCAGAGCTGCCTAGCGACGGAGGCTGCTAAGCGGTGCTGCGCTTTCCTAGTTAAAATAAAAAAAAGAAATGTTTGCTGTCAACATTTGACATTTGATTTTCTAGTGACATTTAATTTTGACGAAGAAATAAATTGTTGTACTTTATAATACAACAACTTAGTTCCAAACTTTTGTGTAGATATGGACATATAATCGCGCCGCTTCTATGTATATATACCGGCGGGATGTGATAGTATGAAATATTAGAACCAATATCGCAGTGAAAAACTGTGCAAAACTGAAGGGTGCAAAACATTAGAGATCTTTGAGATCTAAAATTAATAACTGTAAAAAAAACATGAAAGAATAACTGATAAACATTTAGACTCCGCCCATAGGATATCGAAGTATTTGTTTATAGTGAATGCAATCTTACTTTCATCCTAACGTATTTGGAAACTATTCTTAAAATATCTTGTAATATTTCGCCATCTATCGAATGTCACTTCACTATGCCGAAGCTTTATTGTAAGTAATTAGAAGATCAGCCAATAGATGGTGAGCTCATAAGATTCGAGGTTGATGGCTGATACATACTCGTAAGTAGCGTTGTTCGAGTTTCACTCTCGTTGATATGAACGCCTGATCACCACGTACTAACTCGTCTTCATTTTAATGTAAAATCTGGAGTTCGGAGGAGTATTTTGCGGATATTTTTTTTATGGAGGAATTTATTGAAGCGATCTGTCAGTTCTCGATTTTATGAAATACGTCGTTTGCTCCAATACGCCGCTGGGAGAGCGTAAGAACGGAGTTTTGGTTATATAGTATTTTATAATCATCCATTTGACAAAAAATTACCACCAATAAAAATCACAATAATTACCAAAAGAAAAATTATATTCGCGGACTTCTCTCATATGGGCCGAAGTTTGACAAACCCTTGGGTTCTCCCCCTGCCAAGTTTTTTTAATTAGTTTAATTTATTGTACAGAATTACCCATAAGAATGCGAAATTCGTTTGCTGAGTCATTCTGTATAGTTTTTTTATCAACATTGATTTCACTACCCACCCTATAGACACAGGTTCACCGGTTTTGTAAAATGCAGAGTTGGCAATTCTAATCGTATGTTCACGACTTGAGCGATAGAGAAGGCTATGCCAGAGACTAACACTTCAAAATCACTATTCCTAGATAAGTGGCAAATGAATTTGTTATTGCAGAAAGAGATTGTCACATTTTTGACGAAAATGGGTGGTGTTTTGAAGGTTTTCTCTGAATGTGACGCATCGATTCAACTGAAAACATTTTTTCGACCAATATGAGTAAAATAATTATAGAAATCATGAGTAGGTAATAATCATAAAATTGTAATATGTGTAAAATAGCATATGTAATATGTGCGATTTAATTGGAATAATTGTAAGAAGGGCGTACATTCTCTGTAGTGACGCCCATAAAAACAGTATTTCATTTATAGAAAGATTCTACTTAAGATAATTATTTTTCTTCTTCTATATGCCATGTCTATATGATAAATTTTCTGAAATAAATAATGTCAAATACTGAGCCAAAATGTTCTTCGTCGTCTCGGAACTTTTCCTCCAAATATTTGGCCTTACACTATTAGATGCATAATCTTTCAGGAGAGACGCATAACATGAGCGAAATAATCGAGGTTGCGGAACTTTATTGCGGATAGAATTTCTAAGTTCTTGCTCAAACGTTTCAAAACCTTTTTATTTCTGACTCACCTTGTAAGTAGTATCCTCCGCTAAATCCACATTTCGACGACTCCAATCTTTCTGACGGAATCATTCGTTTCCAGACCTACCGGTAATTCATCTGATCCCACGATCCGACACAAATACTTGTAACATTGTCAGTTGAAGTTTGTCTATTGCTGCGGTCACGCCTGCCATACCAAGAAGTTGGAACAGCTGCTGCCATCTTGTTACCCTGAAATGCGTCATAAAGACTTTGATGAACATGATCTACTGATCCAGCTCCACGGAAAGTCCGGCAGAGACCTTCCACCAAACACGAGGCACTGGAAAGTAGTCCCAATGAAGGGCTTCACCTCCTGCCTACCAGATTTGGACAAATTCTCCGTCCTCTAGCATTGTCTCACATTCGAAGTCGCTCCCGCGGTACTAGTACTCAAAGTCAGTGAACTTCTATCTGATCTTATATGTAAATTTATCGTGGGCCCGCAGCGACCATTGCTCGCATCTCACAAAGACATAAGTAGTTGGAATTTACAGTCACTAAAGGAATTGTCTCGGGCAGCCCTGAGCGATACTTCACTCCCTTCACTTGTGAGAAACACTAAAGCAGGTGAATTACCGGAGTAGTCTTGAAAAGTATATTTCCTAAGAAGCGGGGTAGTTGTTGGCCTGCTATCTATATCCTTAGATATAGCCTGTTAACTATCCAAACCTAGTGGTTAATGCGGGCATAGGGCGCCACAAGTCCACGACGAACTACGCTCACAACAGCCGACGTACTACGCTCACTGGCTTGCCAGTGACCTTGCCGTTAGAGGTCGGTCTCTGTCTGGCAATGATAGAACTGGGTGGCAGATTATTTCGCCCCAAAGTCCTTGCCACTCATTGTGGACAAAATGCAAGATCGTTATAACACCCTGAGGTTGCAGGTTCGCTCGTAGCATTGACGCTTCTTTATCTATCTTAGCAATATGTTAAGGAAACAAAGATCAGATGAAAATAGTCGTTATAACATCCTGACATCCTGGATATTCCCGCACCAATAGACAAACTAAAATGCCCTAACAGACGTTTTCAGACGTTTCAGACTTTCTCGGTAACTTGCCGATTGCTCAAATTCACAACCGCCCAAAGGCCGCCCTAAGCATTACCCCTACACCACTGCAGATCACAAGTGCCTACAACTGCAGGATACAACTACAGGCCGAATCACTATGGCCTTCGAATGTAGTCGCTCTTCCAGATGACTACCGGATGGAAGCTGAACCACGTTTGTATAGATTAAGGAAAAAGTTTTCTCACATCCCCACCTTTTATAAACAAATTGAATGGATTCCAATCATATACTATGCAAATCCTCATGTTCTCACTCTGCAGTTCCATGTCTTCCACGGAAATCAACCACATCTAAACTATCCTCTCACGTACTATCACGGCAAATATGGCATCATGGGTTCCTGTATTTATTCCAAACCCTAACTCACCGTTTGGTAACGATATATTTTTGTCTAAATGAGAACAAAGGTGATTATTTACGAGTTTTTCTGACACTTTTGACAGCATATCAAGTACCGAATAACGCCTGTTGTTGTTGGCATCGCACTTGTTGCCCGATTTAAATATCCTCCGTAAAGGTTCTGTATATTTTCTCCCATGGCTAAAATGAAAATTTGTAAATTTTTCTTGTATTTTCTGGGTAGAGCTGCATACGCGAAAATGTTTTTTTGTGTGTAGAAGAAAATCGATATGTCAGAGAAGAAATGATAGTATAAGTATGGAATGAAAATAGAAGAAGAATTCTTCCACATTTTCGGATGGTTAATTTGATCTGTAGGTCTACCTTGCCACCACTCAAGGACGTTTAAATTCAAGACGCATTTCAGTTATATACCTATCTATAGTTATAAAGATGCACTGTTATAAATTATATTTTATTAGTAAATAGTATAATGTGTAGATGCAGATGCACCTACTTGAAAATAATCTTGCCAGCGCCCGTGGTTGGATACTGTATACTTTTTGGATAGCGAATAATAACATATCTGGCAGTATGTACCTGGTCTACAGTAGGTACAATCCATGAATCAGAGCAGTTAACGCTCAAAAATCATAAATGAAAATCGAAATGCTGAACTCGGTCGACTCACAGTAAAATTTCAGCATGTGATGACATAATTCTGAGGATTTTTAATTATTGCTAATAGTCAAATTAATTAAACTAATTATCGTTACCATCACAGTATTGAGCATAACTGGCAATTTAGACCAAATATCTGAGTACGTCAAATTCTTAAAACTGCTTTAATTCGTACGATGGCGGATTCTCTTTTACTTTCACTAATAAAATGAGTGAGCATTTAATATCCGGTTCCTAAACTAGCAGATAAATATGATTTGAATGTATAACATATAATTTTTATTGACGTATAATAATTTGAGAGAATAGAAGTTAAAATAAATCCAGGTCAGTTTTAATATTAAATCTTCCATGAAATAACCGAATTATGACAGATGTATTTGGCTCAAGAGGCCGCCCATACAAGCGCTGTGTTCAAATTACTCGCTGGTTTGCGAAGTTTAGATTGATTTGATGGACTATTTGAGTGCTAAGAAGTAGTATTTAGGAGTAGATTTTGAACATAAGTAGGCGTTCAGAACTATTGAGTATTTATTAAAAATGGACCTTCTCACTGAATTTTCAATAAGTACTAAATCATTGTGATTGTGTACCTTTTTCAATATCTACTCCCATACAATAGAATATAATGCTTCGTAACACTCAAATAATAAACAAATCAATCGAAACTTATTAAACCTCAGAGTACTTTGAAAACAGCGCTTGTATGGGCCGAGCGGCGACTGGCGCCCTCTAAAGGCGACGATGTATATACATTTCGGCGATTACATTTTTTGGCAATTTTTGAACCATCGTAATGAACTAACTAACTGATGATATTAGACAACTGAAAAAGAAGTAATTAAGGGTACCTTTCTTAAGTACATAGATATTTCATATTTTTCAAAAAGTATTATGATTTGAGAAAAATTTAATAGGTAAATTATACAGGAAATTTTCATTTTGGAGCATTTCTTGAATCCATCTTTTACACTAAACAGCAGGAACATGAAGCTCAAAAAATTAATAAGGCATTTTAACAATAGTCATAAAGTACAGGACTATCGCGGAATTTTAGAAAATGAAGTTACTCTTGATGAAAACATTGAAATAAAAAATGGAACTTTTATCCAAATTTACAATTAAATATTACCTATTATTGCATGTCTTTTTTATTTTGATGTTACGTATTATTGCATGTTACCTACGATTATTTTTATCCAGTAATAATATTTGATCTATCACAATTATATAATTAAAAATCAGTAAAATAACGAGACCCCTTAATATGCCTGGGGTAGGTATAACCAGATATCGGGGATATGTATTGAAATAATAATTAGAAATAGCAATCGTTTGATTGCACATTAGGATATTTATTATAGGATATTTATTATACAACAATATATTATTACGCTGCTAATTGTAATATTCAATAGTTCATTCAAAAGAAGGTAGTAGAGATTTATTATTGATATCTAAAGCCATCGTTAAGCTGCCCTATACAAAATTATATGAAGCATTGCAATCTGGACCAACCCCATTGATGATCTGCTACGGGCGAACCCGTCCACCCCGGAGTTTCAACGAATTCTTTCTCTATATCACCCCGAAGTGAAACGCCAACCCAACATGTTTCAACGAACTTTATCGTTATATCACCACGGCGTGAGCGCAGAGACTTGTCGATGAAGACGATTCACGTACCAAGCTTCACCACTGCCCGTCAAAGGCCAACCCTTACGGCAAGACAATGATCAAAGACACTCAGCGGACGGACACCCTCGCCCCCTGACTCCGACATTTGTCAGATTTCTCCAACCACCCGTCTGGTCACAGCTTAGAGGTCGCTTGCACGGCTTCTACCTCGAAAAGTGTCAATTCATACCGAATTTGTCGCATATCCGAGGCGTCCTTTACTCAGCTTGCCACCCGAGATTAGGTGGCAATGAATCGCTTCTAAGGATAGACATTCAAGGTAAATATCTATCCCCGCTCTACAGTTAGCATACGAAATCAGATTTGATTGAGCATAGGCCGGTAAACCGACCAATTGAGATTCTCAACTGCTACGGGCGAACCCGGCCACTCCGGATTGATTCCGCGATCTTTTCATTATATCACCCCAAGATGAAATACAGATACTTGAAGACGAAGACAATTTATTTACCAAGCTCCGCCTTAGCCCGTAGGAGACCTACTCCATAAAGTGAGGCACTGAGAATGTTCAAACTCAGTATGGCACCCATCGCGCGTTACTCCCATATGTGGTCAAATTTATCTGAACTCCCGTCTGGTAACAGTCTCTTGCGCGGTCTTATACCTTAAGTAAGCGGTAATTCCTCAATGGAATTATCGCGGGTCCGAGGCGCCATTTACTCGGCTTGCCACTCGAGATCGTGTGAACAACGGATCGTTTCTAAGGATAGATAGCTTAAAGTATCTAACTACTCCCGCTTCCTTAGGTCGCATTGTGCTTCCATTTTCGGTGAATCGTCCAGTACATTAATCATCCAGGCCGCTCGAGGTATGCTCCTAGATCCGCCACACAGCGGGTTCACCGAGTTAGTCCTTCTTAGAGGAGACTGCCGGATGTGGGTTGAACCATGAGTCAGGCCGGTCAATGATAACAGTAGCTGGCCATCAGGCCCGTGCTGGATGGCCCCATTAGGCCCTATTTGGCATTTGGCTTTCAGGAAGATATCGACACGGAAACTCAGTTGATGCTGGCGAAATTGAGCCAATGGACCCGGCTCCCGAGAGACTCGGCTCATCTAAAGTATATAAATCTATTCCAGGGCGAGAATCATAGATCGTCAATAAAACAAATTCTATAAGATATATTTATTAATTTATTTAATTGTAGAAAAGTAGGTAGAAAAGGAATATGCCATAACAATGAAATTGTTTGATGTTATGTAAAAAGACATACCATCAACATAACGTAGTCCACATCTCGCTACAACAGCATAAAACCTAAAATCTGAAAAAGAGATCTTAAAATCGATAGACAATTAAATTCAAGGCTTAATGCTAAAACGACACATGTCAACCGAAGCAAATTTTTCACGAGATGAAACAACTGAATATGACTATACTAATGTAACTATTTATGGAGCTAATGCATTTTTCCTTTGTCGATTGATGCATAATTATGTGATTTACATACACCGGTTTACCATAGAATACGCAGCCACTTATATATGTACAGACGAATAAAAAATGTCAAAACCTCGTTTTCGAAAAAAATGGTCAAGTGATGTTTTAGCATTTAGCCATTCAATTATCGCTCAAACTTTCAAGTCTCAGTAGATGAGTATGGTAGTCGTGGGAATTTTCTTTGATGAATGGTAACACTTACCTATGCTAATTAAAATTATCGCTTACGAGAAACTTAATTGATGCAATTTTATTGTTTATCGTGCAAATGTATGGCAACCTTTACTTTTATTATCTAAAATGACAGTATTCTGCTTGCCGTTACCAGACATCTACCAGATAGAATTTACTTGGTAGTATTTATTTTTTGTGATAATTTTTCCCATGTATTTCGCCAAACTGGAGTACTTACTCTTTCAGTACTTTTTCATTATCATAAGATACTCCACCTCGCTTGTTATATGTACTGAATAATTATTTGCGTATTCTATCTAAGCTCTGAGAATACTATTCACGTGTATTCCTTATTATTACTTCGGCCACCATAGTGGCCAAGTCTTGAAATCGTGCGAGAAAAATGTTAGTATGCACTATAACTCGAGTAAACTGCATTCGATTTAGAAAAATCTTTCGGCAATCGATATTTATAGCTAATGAGCAGACCCCAGTTCATTTTCTGGTTTGTACGTTATACGGTTTGTTTTTTATTGTAATAAAAAAAATAATACAATTAACTGATGTGTCACTGGGCGAGCGCTGAAATATCAGGAGAAAATACAAGCTGCGGAGGTGATTTTACACATGATTACGTCATTCGCCACGCCCCAATAGCCCGCGCGAGAACGAGACACAGCACTGCGATCGGCATAGCCGGGCGACTAATGTGACGGGAGCCCACTCTCGTCATCTCCTATGAGCGCTTAATATCGACGCGGGAAACTGACTAGCCACATGTTAGATAGATAAAATTGATTATGGAGATAGATGAAGACTTTTTGAAATCGGACGTAGGTTATTCGAGTTATCATGCATAGTAACAAAACCTCGCAGG
>JAOPUG010101394.1:0-13031 GCA_027564375.1 Micropterix facetella | reverse complement strand
TTAACTTTGTATAACATGTATATTTTTGTTTATATAATATAACACGGTGCAAGCAGGCACCGTGTTATATTATATTCAGATCGAGTTTTATTGCTTACTCATTTTTACAACTGCGAGATTGCTTTTTTTGTTTATTGACATTGCTATTTTTTTTGGTTTATTACAATAAAATTATTTTTTATGATAGTTTATAATATATAATGAAATTTTATTTATCCATCAAATGTGGTTTACTTGGTTTATTTGGTAAAAAAACCACTTTGTTTGATGGGGTCCGCAAGTGACCCCATCAAATAAAACGGCCTTCTGTGGATTTTAGCACGTCAATAACCTGGCCTTCTGTGGAATATTTTTGACATGGCCATCAGAAGATTAAAATAGCTGATTTGAGGTGTTAAAACAGCTAAATCTGTGGTTTAGCAATGTCAGAAAACTCCAACTTTACAATATTTTCCCCCGAAATCTACATATATGGATACAGATAAAATAGCAGTTTGAGATTTATTTTTATAAGTATGAAATATATTAAGTACATTAAAATGTGTTACATTATACTCAGCTCGAAAAGTGAATAAGTGGATATTGCTGCCTTTGCATTCATTCAAATGTACCGAACAGAAATAGACCTTTAATTGGTTATTAAAAATAATTGAGTTAGACATGACGAATTAAGGTTGAATATAGGTGCAAGCAGAGCTAAGTAGGCAACTTTCTTTAGAGGAGAGACTCTGAGTCCCAATGGGGTTTCGGTTAAACAGAAAATATGCCTTCAAAAATCCTGAAAAAAACATCGATTAATTATGAAGAGTGACTTCATAGCAAATGATAGTCTTTATGTCCGAAAACCTTTTATATTCGGAGTAAATAAAGCTGAAACTTTAAATTAAAAGAGTAAAAAGAGAATTCAAAATTTGCCCAGATTATAGACCATTTTGCAATAATAATTAATTGGAGTGAAATAATATGAAATCGTTTAGGGGCGTACACCCTTATCTTTAATTATTTTAAATATATAGGTCGCTTTGTCTAAATCCTGAGATTACTTGGGCCCCAATAAAGGACAAGGCTGTAGGCCTTTCAATGCTATTATATAAATTTTTTGACCCAAATTAATTATTATTGCAAAATCTTTCATACCCTGGCCAATTTTTATTTCTTAATTTATTTGAATAATGAATATAATCTTCAATTCCCTTTTTAGCCCATCCATAGTACTATGTAAGTAGGATGGGCCTTATAATCTGATGCACGCCGTAAACTTGTTCGTTTGTACTTTTGTGCGTTTATTTGCCCGTATGTCCGAAGACTTCCCGTGAACCAATCTTCACCAAATTTGTTATGCAGCCTCTTGGGTGGCCCTAAGTACCACCAGGTGACAGCAGCAACTTCTATCCGAGTCCCACAGGTCCCCCTGTAGGTGCATCCTGGTTTACTTGGCCTGGGGAGGATCAGGCCAATAGGTAGGGCAAGCATAGCTTATATGGATATATTTGGAATCTTAGTGACTATAGAAATTGGTTGAAATTTGTTTTAAGCCATTTGGGCGCTGCTGCAGGTCTATCCTGGTTTACTTGACCTGGAGAAGGATCTGACTAATAGTCAGAGCAAGCATAGCTTATATGGGTATTTTTGGAATCGTGGTGACGATAGAAACATTTTGAAATAGGTTTTAAGTCATTTGGGTGCTGCTGCAAGTGTATCCTGCTATACTTGGCATGGAGGAGGATCTGACCAACAGGCAAGAATAGCGTATATGGATATTTTTGGAATCATGGTAACGAGAGAAACTTATTGGAATAGGTTTTAAGCCATTTTGGTTGTCAGGAATTACCAATCACCGGAGGGTCGAAAGTTGTCGATGTATATAGCTTATTTTCCTGTTATTACTCTATGAATTTAAGATTTCATATTTTTTAACATTTTTCATTTTTTTATATCAACCAAGTTTTACTTAAAAATGGTAAAAGCAGCTGAATCACACAGATTGTACATTTAATGCAAGCAATTACATTCATAATATATTATCAAATAAATTCTATTCATCTCTTTGAAATATTATATATGTTTAAGAGTGTATTTCATACATACATAATTTAATGTACTGTTGAAAATGATGTTACAACTTCTGGGACAATAAATTGAAGTTATGCAAATTGTGTGACAATTATTCAGTTTCTCAGAGAAGGCAGGAATGAAATGACCGGGTATAAATTTATGGAGAGTTATTAAATTTAATCATTCCCTTTGAGCAATTAAAATGAATAAAGTTTGATGCCGAATTGAGAAGCCAAGCAGTAAATTTATGTGATCCTTTTCGAGATATTCCTCGATGATAAATAGGAGAGTCCTGCTATAACGACCCTATAATATGTTTGTATTTATTTTAGAATATGTTGGTTATTTATGACATACTTTTCAGAACGTTTATTAACTTCTTACCCATCAATAGAATTTTTAAGATAAATATTTAAGAAATAACAGTTTAATGATAAAAAATATCAGAAATATTAAGTTAAACATGTATCCTGCTGTACGGAACATACCAAAAAAACTATGTTATTCAAGGCTCTAGTCACAAATATACTGGTTAAATAATTCTGCCACATTTACAAATACTACATGTAGCCGTATTTTGCGGTTCATTTATTGTATAAAGTATTCGTCAAGTGTTTCCTGTTCTATTGGGACTCGATATCAATAAGCAGTAATACATGAAGACATATTTTTAGTTACCATGCATTTTTATTCTTCTCAAAATCCCAAGTTTCCTTTTTTACGCCAATATCACCCTCTTCTTGATCTGCCATTTTCGTCTCTATATAAAGCAGCGTTTCTTAAAGTGGGCCGTAACATGAGTGCGAGGGATCCACAGCCACTCAGTTCACTATTAACTTATTTATTAGAAAAAATATTCAGTAATTCGCACATCGTTTGTTTGACCGCTCGTTCGTTATTGCTGAGTGGGTGGCGCGGGCGGACCGAACCTGAACACACTGCCATGCCGGCCGGCGCTGCGCCCTGCGACTACCCGACCCACTCACTCCCGCGCACACCCGTGATGCGAGTAGACGTATTACTGCGCTGCGCACCAAAATACCACTACCTGCCCTACGTAATAATTGTACAAGTTAATTTCTTCATCAAACCAAGGTATGTAACAAAATTATCGCTAAATATTTTTTTTTATTTTCGTGAATGTATTTATTTGTATAATGTATTTTGATCCAGCTCATTTAAGAATATGTCAAAGAAACGAAAGTATAATAATTCTTATGTCAACTTCGGTTTTAGATTCATAACTGAACGTGATGGAACACAAAAACCGCAGTGCTTCTTATGTGGTAAAGTGGTTGCTAACGGAAGTATGAAGCCAGCGAAGTTGTCCGAACATTTTACAAGTGTCCACCCTAAAAACGCATCTGACAGCTACGATGATTTTCGCGCTAAAGAAGCTCGGTTTGAGAAAACCGGTACTTTACCTAAACTTGGATTCACCCCAATAAAAAAACCGTGTCTTGAACCCTCATACAAGGTCACTTATCATATTGCCCAGCAAAAAGCCACACACAATCGCGGAAACATTAGTGAAGTCTTTTACCCTGGATATTTTGGAACTTGTGTGTAGTATGGATCAAAGAAAGAAAGTTGAAGCTGTTCTCTTATAAAACGATGTCATTCATTCTAGAATTGTTGAAATGTCGTCTAATGTTTTGAAACAAGTTATTGAAGAATTGCAGTCCACGTCATTTTCATTCACTATGGAATTCCTCGCCATTTCCATTCAGTATGGATGAAAGCACTGATGTGTCACAATGTAGCCAGCCCTTGGCCTTTGTCCATTACATACACCATAAAACGCAAACTACCAAAGAAGATTTCCTTTTTGTGACTCACTTTTGGGAACTACAAAGGCTTTAGATGTCTTCGAGATGGTAAAAATATTTTTTTTCGAGCAATATTTAGATTGGTAGACTAAGATTGAGGAGGAGCTCGCGATGCTTGGCAACACATCTGGTCTTGCTGCTTTGGTCAAAAAAGAGATCCCTAATATCATAATCACTCATTGTTTCTTACATCGACAGGCTTTGGATTCACGAACTATGTCTACTTTCCTGAAGGAGGTTATGTCTACGTGTGTCAAAATAATTAACTTCATCAGAGCAAGAGCCTTAAACCACCGCCTGTTCAAAAAACATTGTCAAGAAATGGGGTCAAAACATTAAGTACTGCTTTACTACATAGAAGTTCGCTGGTTGTCAAGAGGACAAGTCTTAAAGCGCTTATTTGCATTTCGTGTCGAAGTGTCACTTTTTCTGAAAGAGAAAATAAATTCACTTTGGGATTTTTTTATGAGTGAAGATTTTGTACAAGGGCTAGCTTACTTAGCCGATTTATTTAGCCATTTGAATGAGATCAACCTGTCTCTTCAGGGTCCTGCAGTAACTATCGTGGATGCGACTGAATAGTTAAAAGGTTTTTCAACTGTTACTTTGGAAAAAGAGAGTGGAAGCAGGTAACTATACAAATTTATTGATGCTGGAAGAATTGCTGACACAAAGTGATGACAGCACTATGAAAAGTATATCAAAAGTAGTACAAAAAGAGGTATCAAAGCTCTGGAAACATTGCAGAAGTAGTTTGATGGTTACTTTAGCACAGAACAGCTAGATAAAAAAACATGGTTACGGAGCCCATTTTTAATTGATATGGATAATATCAGCGATGAAGATCTTATTAAAAATGACCTCATTAAACTGAGATCCAAGGAAGTATTGCGAGCTGACTTTCATACAAAGGGTCTCGGCGAGTTTTGGTGTTCTTTGAGACAAGCTTACCCTCTTCTTGTCATACGACCTATGTCTATTCTGATATCATTTGCAATTATGTATCTCTGTGAATCAGGGTAAATTCTAGTGTCGATAAAAACTAAAAATTGTAATCGATTAGACGTCAAAGATGACATTCGTCTTCCCTTATCGAAGACAATTCCTCAATTTAATGTGCTTACTGAGGTTAAAACAACAGCATCCTTCTCATTAAATTACTTTTGATATAATTTAATTAAGGGAGGACCCGCCAATTATGCTCGATTTCAAAAATAAGTTCATAGAAAATTAAATATGCATGCTATATAAAATGTTATTTCCATGTATATAAAATAAAGCCTTGTTCCTTTTCCCTTTGTACTGAAAATAGTATAAATATCTGTTTTTCATACTTTAAGTGATGCTGAAAATTTAGTAATTTAGTAAAACGGCCTGCGTTTGGCAATCCATAAGTCAACAATTATTACGTTTCCAGTAATTAGATTACATGTTAAAATTAACTCATATACTCCTCAAGAGCCCTCCGTACTAAAAAATGCATTTTCAAATGATTGAATTGCTAAAAAAATCTCTTCTTTATGCGCTATTTTCTACATAATCTTTCATACGAATTAGTATGGCGACGACTCACAAATCGAGGTGAGTCGGCGTACGCCGTGCGTTGCTCGTTCGCGCGGATGATTCCGCTGGGTTCGGACGTGAGATCTGTGCTCGACGCGCGCTCACCCCGACCACCTACAGAGGCGATCTCGCAAAACTTGTATTTCGATTTATTGCAGTCGTTGTAAGTAAAATCATACATTATTATTTATTTTAAAATATTGAAAGATGTTTTTGTTCTATATTATATTAGGTATAACTGAGTATTGTATCGTGAGATGAGATAATTGTTCCATCGAGTCAAATATACATAGTATGGGATGTGCAGAAAGATTATTTTGAATGTTTTTTCTCCAAAACATCCAACGTGCTAATCCGTGTCCATATACAGAATGTTTGGAACCTCGAGGCATTTTTTCAAGGGATGGTTCTGTACATCAAACTAAACTGACTTTTTTTCTGAAAAAACATATTGTTGCATTTTCAAAGATTCGTTAATATAGGAAATTATTCTATATAAAAAAGTACAACTATTTTTGGATTTATGACTGTTACTGAGAAAGAAATCTGAATATCCGAAAGTTGAGTATAAAAACATATTTTCTAAAGTACCGATGGCTAAATTCAAAAAAAGTTGTAGATTAATCTCAGCTTAGTTTTTCATGTAGAATAATGTCCTATATAAACAAATCTTTTAAAATACAAAAACATATTATTTCAGAAAAATTGTAAAATTGAAGAAAAATATATATATTTTTTTTTAGTTTGATGTACAGAATTATCCCCTAAAATGTTTGAAGGTCTCAAGCAACCTGTAGTATGTTGCACCATCATCCTAATTGTATTAATTGTTATTATAGATGGGCAACAAAAAGAAAAATAATAAGACAACTTTGAGTGGCAAACAGTTTCGACAAAGGAGAACAGCTGCTGCCGAATCAAAAGCCCCGACGTCTTCAAGGAATGTAGAAAGGGAAGGAATCGTGCAGCTATATGTTTGACAAAGATGAACAATCTGAACCAAAAAGGTATTCAGTAGACGGACGCCGAATTGTGGACTTTTGTTTCTCTTTACGTAGCTACAATTCATTTCTCACCACGATTAGCCCTTAGAATGCAACCTTAGCTATGTCGATATTCTTAATGAAAAACAAAATGGAGTTTGCTCAAAATTTATATTTAAATGCCGACAGAGCAATAAAATAATAACAGCATTGTCCAGCGAACAATACTATGGTCAAATGGATTTGAATGAGTCCCTGGTTTCAGGAATAATGAGTATTGGGCTTGGATATACTGCACTATTGGAATTACTTTCTGTGGCCGGAATTAATTGCATGTCTCAAAAATTATATGCTAAGTGCCATAAGAAAGTCTGTGAATGGTGGGAAAAGGCAAAAATCGTATGCATGATCCAGGCTGGTCAAGAAGAAGCGAGACTTGCCACTGAAAAAGGAAAAGTTGATGAAAATGGGATCATTTTGATAACTGGCCCTGATATATAGGTATTGATATATGTACATTAGGACTCCCGGCGAAGTTTCTTGTTGGTTCTTCTTCGTCCGCGGATCGAACCGTCTGTAAAAAATAACAAATCCAAGAGTGTGGGTACACCTTATGGAGGAAAAATAAACGAATAAACGAATAATCTTCAACTTTATTTAATGATATACCTACATATATGGGTTTATTATTGCAAAACCACTGCCAAGTTAGCGCAGACAATCCATATTCCTACATACTAGATCCGTGTAATAAATGAGTACAAGACAGGTAAATGCGTTCCACACCTATCCTAAAAGAATAGTGCATACCTATGCAACCCTAGATAAGTACACGAATCGCGTATTATCTATGTCTCGTGCATTACTATTTTAATTATTATTCGCGCAAACAAATGTAAACGCGCGGTACATCATCGGTACATCCCGTACGTGATCAGCGCTACACGGTATCACGCCGCAGAGGCCGAAGCCTGTGACGTCACAGCGGACTGTCGGCCCTTAAGTTATTATCGCGGGTCATTCGCAGAACAGAACGTAGGCAAGGGCGATCACATTCTATACGGCTATTCATTGGGTTAGGTGCCTAGGCATACTAGGCATTGGACCTGACCAACAACACTGTTTTTGTGCTTATTGCTGAGACTAGTTTTTATGTAGATCGAAGGCCTAAATAAGAAAAGTTAAAATGTTTTTTTTTAAATTTTAAACCATTAAATATATACCGTTTATTAAATATCAATTGAGGAATTTTCGCCCTACAGCAATAAAATATGAAGCGAAATTACAAAAAAAAAAAGCGATAAGGTGCCACACTGGAAGGAACTTTTCACTCAAAACGCAAAATTTGGATCGAAAATTTGTAAATAGGCACACAGACGGCCTAGAGCTGTCAGCTCCATCCAGTTCCACCTCCAAAAGTTGGACCAAGAAATGTTGCTCCGGAACTGCTGTTCCACGTCATTTTGTCTCCGCGATTGCGTTATTACAGAACAGAATGGAGTAGAACCGAGCACGCGAACTCGTAAGAACTACTCGGAACCGTTCGGAGCAGCTATTCCATCGCCCACGAACACAGCTTATATCTGCAGAATACAGGATGTATAGGACTGATTATGTTGTTTTGCCTCCCTTTTCTTTCGTACGGCTAAAATGTGACACATGGTCGATTTTTTATAGGATGTAAATTAAACGGATGTACAAGTTTTGAAGCCGCTCCAATTTATCCAGTAGTTCCTCTTTCAGATCAGAACCATTCTTCCAATTTAGTAATAATTTTTCATATTCCTGAATGCCTGCTTTTGTAAAAAAGGAACATTTCTTTATGTAACTTTCTTTTCGGTGATAATTGATCAGCAAGATGTTTGTTTCTTTTCGTGGTTTGACAATGGCACCCGTAAAGAAATACGAGAACATGATATATTTTTATATATAAGGAGCTTAGTTAAGGTACGCCAAGTCGTCAACGCTTAGGGCCACTCAATTTACGAGGAAATCACAAATCCATTGAAGGAACTAAGCGACTTAAGAATATTAAGAATATGTGCTACATGAGTAAGGCGAATGGAATCGAATAGCTATCGAGGTTCAGTGAATAAAAGACCACCCCATTTTGAGTTACATTTGGCGAGAAAGGAGATATAACCATAGTTACTTTAATATGAATAATAAATTTCAATGATATAATTTTTAATGCAATGTATGTATAAATAATACCTTTTCCGTTTATCGCCAACATCACTACTGGCAGCCTGTTTTTTCTTCCTTTCTGTGAAATCGCGGGTTTAATAATAATAAAATAAGTTATTTTGAATCGCTTTTGGTATCATACTAAAGACAGTGAAATACTACACAAGTAAATGGTGAAATTGCACAGCAATCAAATAAGTACGTGCTTACTTTTGAGTTTTATTTATTGGTTTCAGTGGGCCATGCCGTAAATCGTACCGCCTAATAAATTTCCCATCAAACAAGCTAGTTCTGTATTTTGCCGCCTACTCTGTAAACTTAATTAAATCATACATATTTCGCCCTAAAAACTATTAGCTTGATAGTAATATACGCTGCAAGTTCGACGGTTCAAACGACGGTCCCGATATTCTGATAGAACATTGATATCGGTTTTTTCTGGGTCCATAACACTACTGATCACGAAACCGACTACCGCTGTAATATTCACTCGTTTTTATTAGCAAAGACGCAAACCATTATCAAGAAATAACGCTATCTAGCGATGAACAGGAGAAGTAGTGATCTAGATATATAAGCACAAGTACCGCTATTATATTATTAGCCCGGTTCTACTGCCAAGAAATAACGCTATCTAGCGGTGAATTGGCGAAGTCAACGCGCGCTTGAGGTCAAGTTCGAATGTAAGAATATAAATATTATTAATTTATTTTTATTTAACCTTCAAGTAGGTCGACCTTTTTGAGTTTTAATTAATAAAAAACACAAATTAAAAAATAATCATTTATTTTGTGTAGCCATGACACATTTACTGCATTAATAATCGTTTTGGTAAAAAAATACCTCGACATAATTTTTTTTAATAAAACATTGTCAAAAAACTATGAAATGAAAGTTTTGTGAGATCAAATTACAAGCTAGGAAACATTATTTTATAATAAATTCCAGGCTTGTACTATAAAAGTCACTCCTACAACTTTTATACGAACGCCAAGCTATTGTGGAAGAATATTTTATGATTGACGTCTCACTCTGTTTTAATTGAATTTTCGTAACAATGTAGCTATATCACACCTTCATCATTATCTGAATTGCAACATCTCTTAGGTCATCTGAAGTTTCTGCACCTGGATTACTGAATATTGATTCAGTCTCTAAATCTTCTTCAAGAAATATTTGGGATATCATTTCGTCACTAATCTATTCGTCACAATCCACACACATCGTCACTACAACACATTGCTCAAAAGAAAACTAATACAAACACACAATAAAACAAACTATATTTTAAAAATCAAACAATTTCGCAGAGAGTTTGTAATGAGATATTCCACAATAATAATATTTTTCTTCTGAAGAAAGTAAATAAAATTATAAAGAAGAATTGGAAAAGTGGAAGATGTTCGCCAACTATCATTGCAGAATTGATTCCGATAGCTTAGTATGACCGGTAATGGCAACACCGTCATTGACTTTGAGAATTCATGGTTCTTCATAAGTGACTTGTGACGTCCTTGAGACATTATTGAACTCCTTGGAGTTAATTAAATAATGCTTGTATGATTCGAGATCATCTCTTACAAAAAATAGATCTGAACGTACGAAATAACAAAATCTTGAAAACTTTACATTAATGTCAAGAAATTATGATGAATATGAATAATTTATGAGCGCTTAGACCATGTTAAGGAGAATTGTCAAAAGATATTTATCGCCCAAAAGAATGAAACCTTATTAAGACGAGTTGCCTTTCTGGGAGAGAAAATGCATATGATTGAAAACCATAGCATTGCTTAGGAAGCTGAAATACGTGGCCTATCTTAAAAAATCTTATGAGACGCTATCCAGAATATTATGAAAATCAATCACCTTATCAACAGCGGGGTGGATCACCTCGACTTTATCTCTATCGCCAAGAAGGCCAGCAATTTCAAGCACTAGAGAAATTCAATCGTTGTTAAATTTTTCACTTAACTTACTCGTAACGTATACATAAAAGCCGCTAAAAAATTTTAATAGAAAATGTAAAAGTCATAACTAGAAATTGAATACTATTCATCTTAAACTCCCTGGTGAGCCTAAGACTATTTATGTATCGGACCATCTAACGAAATGCACTTATATATATTTTTCTATCAGCAAAATATTTGCTAACGATAAAAAGTTTTCTTTCTATTGGTGAGAAGTGTATTTCTAAAACAGGAGGAAAACGGCATTAAGTTTCGTATCCTCAGTGAGAATACAATTTCTCAACTTCTATAGATTCAATATTAATATGAATCCTGCAAGCAATATTATAACCTACTTCTAACTTCATTTAGTCTTGATGATAATATTTCATTATTCAATAAATTACATTATTATTCAATTCAATTCAATTAAAAGATATAAAGTATTTTACTGATTTTTATACATATTCAGTTACAATGAATCCTTAAAATAATATAATTTAAAGATATACACTACTTTTATTTATGTGTCATAAAATTATTTATACTGATTCAATTGGAAGTATCTCTATTCAATTATTTCTTTCAGTGGGAGCGTAGCCACCACAAAACGTTCGTGGAGTCGGTCCAAAATACTCTTTCGTGTATTTCCACCGACTATTCGTTCGTGACCTTTTTGGCCACTTCAGCTTCGAACAAGGCTGCGTCAATTCCAATCTTGGAATCGACGTTGTTTTCAGAGTTGCAATCCTTGCCTTACTTGCTACGAAAGATACTGCGGGCCGGCGTCCTCCGTTACAATCCTAAGATAAGCTACCGTACACATGGCGCTCTGGGATGCATCGTAAATCAAACGCAACTCCCGACGTTCCAAAAGACCCTGAGTGATACGGTGGCATCAAGGGATACGCACTTACTGCGCCAGGTGGAGTACCTTCTACTACTCGCACCAGCTCTGAAAATTTTCTGGTGGGAGGGCCTGATCCCAGGAGACGCCACTGCTCCATAACTTCTGCATTATAATTTTTGCCCTGACTGTTATAGGGCTTAGTACTCCCATAGGGTCCCATGTTGAATTATCACCTTCCGAGCCTCCCTTTTGGTGGTTACTCTTTATCTCTGTCTTCGAAGAGTCGTCCAATTTCTCGTAACTAATGTCGAAAGCCAGCTAGTCGATCGCTGGCAACCACGCGCGACAGAGCAGTCTCTGTGTCTCCAACCCACCTTTCTCGAGCGCGACGGATTTTTTGGCTAGCGCGTCGCTCTGTATTTCACCCAGCGCGTTATTTGCGTTGGACACCTATCCAGTTAGGTGAGAATGACCTTGCTTCGGGCCACCGACGCGGTCGATGCCCCACCCAGCAGGTCGTCCATATAAACATTCTCTACAATTGTGGACACGGTCTGGGTACTGGTCGCAGAAACATTCAGCGTTTCTGATTCGTATATATTGGGCTGATGCCGGAGAGGATTTAGAGCTGAAAATTAAGCTTTTCATTTTATAGGTTTTCTGCTCCGAGTCTCGCTCATAGCCCTGCTAAAGAAAGAGCTGACTATAAATGTCCTGTTTCGTCACTTTGATGCGCAAAAACGTATCGGTAATATCAGCCGTGAGCGCAACGGGGCGTTCCCGGAACCGGCACAGAATTCTTACTATACTTTTGTATAGGTCAGCCCCTGCTAACAACATACTATAAAAAGACATACCGCCCGCTGGGGCGGCGGCATCGTGTACTACACGAATCTTTTCCCGTTTTGCTGCGTACACTACTGCCATGAGCGGTAGGTAGCACAAATCCCCACGGCCTGCTATATCCTACGGCGGTACCTCCTCAGGCTTTCCGTTTTATGGCTTTCAGTCAGGTTATTACCATGTTTTTGCTTCCCGGCATTACGTTTTTATCCTTTCTCCATAACATCCCGGTGGACCAAATACAGTCCGTGATAGACGTAGTCTGCTCGAGTAGTTGTTCCGCTCTCGCTACATCTTCCACTACCCGCCGTTTCCCGGGCGAATCATGCTCAAGCTTAAAGTTTTCCTCTAGCAGAGTTTGAAGATGCGAGTCCGCGTCTTGAACTTTTATATAGAAGCTGTGGTGAGAATTTGAATAATTTTCTGCCGTCAAACGTCCGATAGGGTCCCGCCCCAGCTTCGTTTTGGACAGGGAAATTTCATCGTTCACGCGAGTCAAAGCGCGTGATACGATCAAATATCAGCAATCCGTACATATAAACAGTGTGGGGTGAACATTTATCAGGTTCTCGGAGAGGTTGCTGTTAACGTGGCCGGGACAAATACTTGCTGCCGACAGACATCTTAAAGACGGCAGATTCAGCTACTTTACACTGAACACACGCATTTCAAAAGGTTTTTTCCTCGACTCTCCCTTAATTTAAAGGTTACCGCCTCAGAGTCACGCGCCGCAGTGTGCATATCGCCAATCCGGCTCGAATTACCACTTATG
>JAOPUG010101307.1:0-13033 GCA_027564375.1 Micropterix facetella | reverse complement strand
TTTTTACAATCCTGCGAGGTTTTGTTACTATGCACGAACGAGTAAACTACGTCCGATTAAAAAAAAAATCCATTTAATTTTATCTATCTAACACGTGAGTAGTCATTTCTCCGCGTCGATATTAGGCATTTATACGAGATGACGAGGCGTAGGCTCGCGTCACACTAGTCGCCCTTGCATCTCGGGCGATGCCGATTGCAGCGTTGTGTCTCGCTCGCACGAGGGCTACTGGGTCGTGGCGAATGATGTAATCATGTACCGCTGCAGTGCACATATTTATCTCACATATTTATATCACGCACCGCTGCAGTGCGTATGTTGATCTGATACTTCAGCTCTCGCCATATGACACATCAAAAATGATATTATTTTATTTATTACAATAGAATACAAACAGTAGGACGTACATACTCAAAAAATAACTGGTTTTTATGCGCATTAGCCATAACTATTGATTGCCGAAAGATTTTCTAAACCGGACGCAGTTTACCCGAGTTATCGTGCATACTAACATTCTTCGCGCATGATTTCAAGACTTGGCCACTTAGATGGCCGAAGTAATAACGTTAAACCACCTAAGCCGGTTCACAGTGTTTCCATAACTCCGAGCAAAAACACCGCGAATCGACCGTCGGCGGACGCGGCGCGCGCACCTTTTCGTTCGCGGCGAGAGAGACATCATGAGCGTATCGGTTGACAGCGGCTGACAATGCTATAGGCACGGTTTATTCACGCGAAATAGAGACGGAAAATACGAGAGCAGCACGCCAAACACATCGCAACAAATTGTAAATTAGCTTTCATAATTAGTTACCACAACTCTGATATACAACGTTATTCTGCAACAATTTTTTATCGCGTATTTTATTGTAACCGCTAGCATGCAAAACCACTCGCAGCCGTAAAGCCACCACTTTTGAAGTTAAAGCCTTCTTCATATCAACCTTCATAGCAATCTGAATAAGTAACATAGATCGCCAACAATCTGGGAAATGTTTTGGATACTGTATAGATAAATCCTTTTAAAAATATTCTTTTTGTTACCACAGGCATATAATTTTCCATGGCATTATGCCACAGCTTGTGGTCGCATAGTACGATTGCATTGTGTATCAGTACTATGCAAGTTGTAAACCTCTATGTAACCAGTACTATGCAAGTTGTAACCTCTATGTAACCCGACTTAAAAGCTAATTTTAACACAATTAATAAATAACATTCGCCCTAACCATCCCAAAAATTATTTAAGGAATAAACCGTCCTTCATTTAAGGCAACTATTCATTAAACAAATATTAACTTTGTTTCATAAACCGTAAAACCAAGCCAAAAGCACTATTACTGCGCATGGTAATACTTTCCTAATACTTACAATCAGATATGCTTTGCGCGAAGACACTTAAACTACCTCAAACTCGTATTTTTTAATAAACTAGAACGAAATATGAAAAATCAGGTTAACCATGAACCATACTTTTAGGATAAAAAAAACTATTACATTGAAATGTGAGCATACTGCACACATACAAACAACGTTTGTATTTCACACGCTTTTTATTTTTTAATGGTAGGTACCTACGGAAAAACAGGTTCAGTTTACCTGCTACACGATTACAATTCGGCGTTATGTATCTTAGTTTTAGCCTTACTTTAACCTTAACATATTTTTCTATATGTATAAATTTTAGTAACTACTGCTAAAACAAAATAAATGTATATTAGTATAGGTTATAAATATATATTATAACTATATTAATACAGTGTTAGCCAATATATCATGGATTTCAATAAAAAAGGAATTATTAATTATTTATTAAAATACTATTTATTAATTGGTAAAATATTTCAACTATTTAACTGTTACGTTATACTTATAAACTACAATTATCAAAGAATTTAAAGAATCATAAACATATTTAAAAAATGGTATTTGGTATCCTTTGCCTTGATTGAGGCTTGCATTATTTTTGGAATTCCCTATATAAATTTACGAATTGGCTTTTGAGTCATCGTCATGGTGTCAGGCTCTGATAATCCTCTCCGTGTTATTCATGGACAGGTTTCCTTTTGTTAGTTTCTTCGATTTCATTATATCCCATATTAAAGCATTGATGGGGTTCATATGCCCTTAAGGGTTATTTCAATTCAACTCAATTATATTTTCTAGCCATGGTAGTAGAGATGTTTTTTCATTCAGGAAATATTGCTTCATTCGATTGGAAACACTACCAGCATTATCCTGCTGAAAAATATAGTCGCCCTTTCCAAACTATTCTATTATTTGTGGTTTTAGCATATTTACCAAAATATTCGCATACTTGTCAGAATTCTAAGTTCCAGAAACAACTAGAAGCCTTCCAGGACTTTACCTGTATTCTGTATGATACTTAATACTCAGGAAGAAATATTCAATTTGGCTTCTATTACTTTTTGTTGGAGCTTGCATTTTTTAAACAATAAAATTCAATCGGTCCCCTTTTCCTCTGACGTACATCTTTCCGCTAATAATTTCTACTTTTGAGGTTAGCCGAAGTTAAAATAAAAATAACATATTCTGAGACAATAAAATAGCCAAAAAATTATGCATTTCTAAATGTGGCACTAAATATAAAATGATACATGATAAAATGGTGAAAATCTCTCCTTACTCAATCCAGATCCTCAGCTCACCGATGAATATAATTTATCTTAAAAATTACTTACCTGGATATCGTATGGAAAAATTGACTTCGGTGCATTCTATAATTATTTCATAATCTATGCGAACCACATACCATAAATGCACTCACATTAAAGGCATTAGGCACTTAAAATGAGCTTAATATTAACACTGAAATTATGATTTCACTCAAATTTGAAAAATCTTCACTAATTTAGCCAACACGTAAGCTGTAGACTAATAAACTGTGAGGTAATTAAAACATGCGGCTGCACTACAAACATCAGAATATCATATATACGGATACTGGGACTAGTTAGGGTACGCTATGAGCATAAAGCAGTTTTCAATTTCTCCTGCTATTTATAATGTTCTGTACATAAAAAAATTGGGAACAATATGTCTTTAACAGTATGTAGCATATATGGTTGACGAGTTATTGATGTTGTAAATCGTTACAGCAATACACTCAGCCTGAGAAGTAGTATATAAAGTGTATTGTAAATATTTCTCTCATGGACATTTTTACTTGACTTTCTCGCGTGTCATGTCTGGACGTAATCTTTACATGTTAGAATCAAGAGATAACACAGCTAATAAGGTATATAGATAAATTTTATAAAACATCCATAGGAAAACCGATGAAATGATTGGAATATTGCCAATATTATGAAAAAACATCTCATGAAATAAGTAAACCAATAAATTTGTTCGTATCCCTTAATTAAAATATGCAAAAGTTGGACCAGTAAATCCGAACAAAACTTTGTTTTTTATTGTAACCACATCTCATACAATATATTTGGGATGAGAACCGTGGGAGCCGGAAAATACAGCTTGTATCAAATAAGGAAACTCTTAATTTCTTCATATTTCATTTTATTTTTTGTAGTCATCATCGAGGATAGCCCATTAGTGACAATAAATAGCGGAGTGTTAATGGGATCTTACGGGATAACCGTGAAAAATAATGTGTACTCCGCATTTCGAGGAATACCATACACCGAACCGATGACCGGTAACCTGCGATTCATGGTACGATATTTTAAACGACATCCCTCGCAGCAAGTGATGTAATTTATGTCGTATTTTTCTAGGCTCCATTGAAAGCTGGCCGTTGGGTCGGAGTCCGTCTCGCCACTCAAACGTGTCCAATATGCATACAACGCCAAGGCACTAACATAGTCGGAAGCGAGCTGTGCCTCTGTCTCAACGTTTTTGTACCATTAAATGCGACAATCAAGGAATACGGCCTTCCCGTAATCGTATATATACATGGTGGTAGTTTCGTATTGGGTAACTCGAATTTTAACTCAGATTTGTTTACCGATAAACATATTATATTTGTGTCTATTCAATACCGGCTCGGTCTTCTTGGATTTCTGAGTTTGCAGACGAAAGAAGTGCCTGGAAATGCGGGGATGAAAGATCAGGTCATGGCGCTCGAGTGGGTCAGAGATAATATCGGAAATTTTGGCGGAAATCCAAACAAGGTAATAATATTGGCTGCGCCGCATTATTACTGAATATAAACATATATAAAAGTAAACAGTACAATGACAACGCTGTTTATTTAAAAATGTACGCATTACTTAAAGAAATTGAACTTTAATGCTGTACCTTAGCGGTAACTATATTTTAGTCACTTTTGGTATATATTACAGAAGATCTGTATTTAATGAGCATAGGTCTTATTTCACTGTCTTATGTTTAATTAATTACTGATGTTCTCTATCCAGGTTACTGGTAGTGGTTTCCGACTGCCTGGATGTCGACATTCAAAACTTGCTGTCCATTGAACACTTAAACCAGAAAGAAAAGACTTTTATCCCACTTTCGGATGTAGTAGTGCTTCCATAAATATGAACTCGGAGTAAAGATTGAAATGCAGGAGTGATATTATGACACCCGTATGACTAGTGAACGCCGAATTTATTCTTACCGAAAAGAAATTATTTTCAAAATTCTCGAATCGCATATTATATGAGTGGAAAGTGCCTCAGTGCCGCTGATGTATTTAATCTTGCTCGTCTGGCCGGAAACCCTGAATGTCAGTTCTGGCCGCTAGGTACTTAGAATCGCTTCCTACTTAATTTTTTCATTCTTTACACGTCTACATTCTAATACTATAACAATTCTAATATATAGCACCTTGCCAATTTGTAAATATTAGTACAAATTTACACTTTTCAATACCCTGTAACCTTTGACCTGTGCTTACTTTCAGGTTTCTGTGTTATTTATCTTAATGAATATGTCGAAAAACCTAATTTCACTAATTTACTCTTCATTATCAGTTCTAAAATTAGCGTGGATGGCGACAGAATTGAAATAAAATTTTGCACCAAAATAACATTTCATTTCTATTTCCAATGCCAAAGGAAATTTATAATTTTTTTTATTGCCAAACCCGGCAGAAGGCTCATTTATGACGTTTGTAAATATATATAAAAAAACAAAAAATATTTCTGCTATTTCTGCAAGAATATTTCTGTATGTCAAAATTCAAGTTGAGCTATTCATTAGTCAGAAAAGCGTAAAACAATACTGATTTAATATAAACTACACAATCTCTATCATTGTTCGATATACCTAATAATAGTAATCAGAAACGATCATAAATTCACAATTCTCCCAGTCGAGGCGACAAATATAATTCTAACGAAAAGCTAAAGGTTTGTTATTTCATGCGATAGGATCCGTTCCTTATAAATATAATGGCAATTTTTTTTTAATATAATTTACATACATTACATAATAATTTAATGAATAATCTTAAAAGCTAAAAATATTTAAACACTATTTAAAAGTTTACGGATATTGGACAAGCTCTTTGTTATGATACTTCTTGTTATGATCTTCAATTTGATTTCCATTTTGTCATTTTAACGGAAGCTTGGATTGGGGAAAAGATTGATCTATTAGGTATATCGGCTTATAATTCTTTTCAAACTAAAATAATAATCTTTAAAATGATGGATTAGTTATTATGCGAATGACAAATCTTCAGAGGTATCTGTCAATGAAGTTAATTTATTGGAGCTAACTTCTTACAAATTACATTAAACAAAACAACCTTCATACTCGCAATCTACAGAAGGCCTTCGGTTTATAACAATGGCTATTTCTTAAAGAGCCTCGATCACTTAGTTACACAAAATTCTAACTTCAAAAAATTCATCCTAACAGGAGATCTCAACATTGACACAAATGGGAGCAAGCTCAAAGAGGTTGATGACTACCTAGAGCTTCTTACGCTGCATGGGTTACATTGTTTAGTAGACACGCCGACCCGAGAAGTCGGCGAGAGAAAAACTCGAAAACATGTATATACCATATCATGTGTCGATCGCTCAATCCAACAATCTCAATAATGTACGAAATCACTGACCATCACGTCTTTTTATTAAAAATGAACTATAATGTTAACATTCCAAAAATAAATATTGACAAGATTACAAAACAAACATAATATGACTACATGAAAATATACAAATGAATTTCTGACATTGAATGGACAACTGTTTACAATGAAGATGATATAAAAAGTGCAACTGAGTCACTAATATATAAAATTCAAAAGGTGATTAATACAAACTGTACTGTTGAAACTATTAAACTAAGACACAAATGAAAGCTACTCGTGTAGAGACCAGGATAGCTAAAGGGCTCCTTTTTTGCATATATAGACGAGATAAACTCCACGAGGCATCTCGTCGTAACCCTGATAACGTAGATTTGAAAAATCTGCTGAAGTAATATCGCAAATATGCAATAAATTAATCTATAACATCAAGTTTAATATTACATTAATGATTTAGAGAAAGTTAAAGGAGATGCAAAAAACATAGAAAGTTACAACGAGATTTCAAAAAGAATACGAGCTAAGCATTCAATTGACCAATTAATCTTCAGAAATGAAATAATCAGAGGGATATTTCACTGCAGAGACTTGCTGGTTACATAGTTGTACATTTATTTGTCGATTAAAAATAATTACTAACTTGTGGTTTAAGTTGATAGTGCAGACTTAATATCTAGACCAGCGGTCTTCTACCTTTTGGAAGTCAAGGGCCGATAATATTTAAATTTTGGTTCGGCAGGCCGTCACACAATAGAAATATACTTATCCTATCTATTATTTTTGTATACTATGAGTTAGTTAGCCATAAAAAGATAACAGACAGAGAGACAAACACACTTTCGCATTTATAATATTAAGAGAGATTTAAAAAAACAATCATTGCAGTTATTATTAAATTTTATTAGGCCAAATGATATTAACCAAATTAAATTAGTGAGATTTTGACATTGCTTATTTTTTGATAGTTTATTAATATCTGCCTTAACGGCAGTTGTTACATTCTCAAACTTTTTTGAAGGTGACCATCAGTAATTCTGGTCCTCGTCTTAGATTATCACGTTTGTCATTAGAGAAAATAATCGCTCGCAGAGATATGTGGTGCCAAAAAGTGACGTCATTTTCAGAGCATGATTTCTGATTTTAGGAAAATCTGAAAAGAGGACGTATTTCAAATAATACTCAAGCAGACCCAAATTAGCGATTTTATCGATAGTTAGTATGTAATTCATACGTGTCATATAAGTCACACCTCTTTTATCGCGGGAGTAGGCAGAGCTCACATTATTCCACTTGCTACAATCCTGACACTCATCTTTTAGTAGGTACCTACTTATTTTGTTTTAATTTCTGGGTTTACGCAATTACAGATAAATAAATTAAATTTAGCCAAGCTATTGCTGGGCCGCTAACAAAGCTTCCGCAGGCCGCGGGTTGAAATATCAGTGATCTAGACATTTAAAAATATGCCTTAGAACAGGTCCAAGCCTAGTTAGGCGACTCTGTCAACCTTAAATAATAATATGTCGCATCATTGTTTTGCCAACATCTCATTACAAATATGACATAAATTATTTCCTAGGTGTAATACTTAAATAAATAAATAATTAATAAATTGAATAGTGTAAAGTGTCAATCAGTAAGTACTGAAATGGACAGTGGGCAAGGGATTGTTTATCAAATTTCCCTTTCCATATTCGCCTGCTGAATCGCCGATTTAAGATTCTAAAAGAAAATTGTAATAGTACACTTTCTGAAATAGTAAATTTCTAAAATGTTTTTAAGGTTACTATTTTTGGATTGAGTGCAGGAGCAGCATCGGTGCAATTATTACAGTTATCAAGAATGGCGGAAGGTCTTTTTAACAGAGTTATAGCGGTGTCCGGAACTGCTTTATGTCCTTGGGCCGTTCAACCAAATCCTGTTGACAAAGCCACTCAATTAGGAATTTTGTTAGGACTCAATAGCAGCAGTCCTACATTCGTCCAAAATTTACAGGTTTGGTTTGAGATTTATAGAGCTGTATGCGTATCGTTTTATCTTATTTTCTTTATCTTATTTAGGGCTTGAGTGCTACGCGTATCGTAGCGTCCAGTATCAATGTAAGACCGACTATTCCTGGAGGGATTCAAGAGTTTGTATTTGCTCCTGTCATAGAATATCCATGTCACAGCAACTGCTTCCTGGGTGAGACGCCTCTGAACATAATACGAAGTGGCAAATACAACCAAGCCGAATCTATGATAAGTTGCAATTCTATGGAGTACCTATCTTTCTATTACAGAATTGATAATGCAACTTTCATCAATTTCATAAATTCGCCGAATATCATCTTGCCGGTTCATTGGCAGAGCGTTCTAAGCGAACAAGAAATGATAACTTTTCACCAAATCATCTTGAAACAATACTTAAAGAGCGAATCTTTTGAAATACATGACCAAAACCAATTCAAAGGCGCACTAGACCTCGTAGGAGATGTGATGTTTTATGTGCCTATGTATACGTCAGCTTTAGAATTGACTAAAAGTGGAACTCGACCTGTATACTTCGATGAGTTTAATGTCATGGGGCTCCGTGCAACCTTATTCACAGCTCTCGGTCTGATAGGATCCAGTCACATATTCCAAATGACGTACTTATCACCGTCGGAGAATCCTGTAGTAGATGATTATAGCCCTGACGGATGGACCAGACGCATTATCATGGAAATATATGACAATTTCATTCGTTACGGGTAAGAAATCTTGATTATTTTTTCTTGCCGTCGATTTATTTCTAAAATAAATTCATTTTCAGAGATACTACACCTGGTCTATGCACTGATCTTTTGCCAAATAAATGGTTGCCTGTTACTGAGAAAATCGGTAACTTCTTGTCATTCAATCGTGTCTTGATACCAAGCGTTAACCCTATCGATTGCAGAATGAAATTCTGGAAACGTCTGGAGGAGCTAGTCTCAAGTGTACACAAAGAAAAGAAATAAAGATTAATTTTTAAGATAACGTCACATTTTGTGTATAGGTAAAATTTGAATCAACATTAGAATTTCTAACTTAATAACAGAATTTAACAGCCAGTATTAATATCGCCTAAACTATTCTAGACCGTATTGTAAACGAAGGGAGTCACACAAAATGGAACATTGTATATTTATATAAATTAAAAATAAACGTATTATAGTTAACAAAAAAACATTTATAAAAACATGTTTTTTGAAAATTATAATAGACGAATCATTAATTTCAAATTGCTAAATTATTCAGGTTTCTACAATAGTTTTAATTTCGTAGAAGTGACATAAGATAGGCAAGTTAACCGTAATTTAGTGAAAGACGGACGCTGTCGCCCGTCTTGGCAGCGCTGCCTGCGCTGCCATTTTTGTATGAACTCACTGGAAGATCGCCGCACAGTGGCTCACATGATATTGTTGCACTATATAATACACATTAACAGTCCTTATTGGTGATGAAATTGCCAATCTTCCTACCGCCTCGAATGGTTAGATCTTCTAATAAGTCCCTCGTGTGTGCATTAGCTATGCCCAAAACGCCAGAATGTGCTGTTTTACGACCACGTATAACGGTCGATTTAAAATATCGACATATTTTAACGGAGTCAATCTAAATTCGCGAAACGGCTATTTAAAGCTAACTTGGTTACTAGGAAATATGTGTATATATTTTAAACTAAAATAAAAAAAATAAAATAACACCATTGAAAATAAAAAAGAACGAAAATAAAATCAAATAAATAATTATAATCATGATACTTTTCTCCCATCCCTCTCCTTTTCAATCGAATCCTCCTTTTCCCTTACTTACAAAAATTTCATTGGTCATTAATTTAATTCCATTCATTTAATTTTGATAATTTATTGTATAATGAAATACTATAAGATTTTTACTGTTTGAAACAATAAAATTAAATCAGCCAGTAATAAATGTTATCAAGATAATTCGTCATAATTACTGAAGCGCTTTATGCACTTTATTTGAAAGAATAAATAAATAAACAAAAATATTTTAAACATGACAATTTCACAGACAAATTCTATTTCAAATATTACTTATGAAAAACCACTAAGCTAACAATATATCCTTTATGTGTTGGAGAAGAACTATGCAAAATAAAACTTGGCATGGGAAAAACTTAAAGGTTTGTCAGACTTCGGCCCATACGAGTATTTTCTTGATCCATTGTGCCACTCCTGTAATTACCCCCTCAATAAAGAAGAGTTACTGCCTGGAAGGGGTTCAAATGTTACGTTAGGGATGAATCTCATGACGTCTCAAATGTCCTTCAGCTTTAATTGCTCTGAGAGAACAAGCTCTCCAAAAACTTTGTATGGTTGATAGCACCTCTTTCCATTTGTGATGGATTGATCCCAGGCGACATTTAGTTAATTTTACGAGTCTGAACATGGCCATAAACTTTTATTTCTACTATTTCCACCGTTTATTCCATTTTGAATTCTAAAAACGCAAAAAATGGTTTTTTTGTGGACAGGTACCCCCACCGTTGGTCGACATATCCCAAAATCTGGTGGGCTCTGTGCATTGGCTATATCTATTGATTGGCGAAAGAAAATTTTAAAACGAGACCTCTGTTTTAAAAATATCTCTCCCCCTCCCCAAGAAAGCACCCTTCCGCCGCCAGGTCAAAGAGCAATGAAATCTGGGAAGAGTTGCAATTTTTTGATCTTTGTATGTTCAAATCTGGATGTGATACAATTCATTGTAAATGTCAACGGGTTGAAATTTCCTATATTTGCGTTGCGTTTCCTATACATGTTTGCAAAAGATCTGTAAACATGAAAAATAGGTATTTATACATTGTAATTGTATAGGTATGTATACATACTTATATGTAAATGTATGTGTCCACAGCTCATCGCGGACTACTGAGTCTGAACTTTCAGTCCACCATTTATGGCTAAACAATAATTTTCTATCGAAACATTAATGTTTGTATGTGTCACTTTAGAATTAACTGATTGCCCCAAGACCTTGTATACTATACCTATAACCTAAGTATGTAGAAAGAGTCTCTGCGAGACCTGCCATATCTATTATACAGACGCAAGGAAGTGACAGAATTCCCAATGAGCGGAACACAAACAACTCTCAGGAAGAACACGGGCAGCACAGCGAATAGTCCCTTTCTGAGGAACGAAAGCTAGTTGGTGATCTGTCACATTAACATCACTATGCTGTACATTAATAGGGAGTAGCCGTATGCCTTGCAAGAGAATTTCTAGAGTGAGAGTGGGAAGGAGCATGTCGGCAAAGTGCAAACGTTGTGACAACAATGTGCCCATGTACCGTAACCTGGAAGCAATTCAGAACCCGTAATGCTAGACAATAATACATTACATTCATATTGGACCTACATTACATTCGTCAATAATACATTACATTCGTCAATAATACAGACAATAATACATTACATTCGTTTCTGAGACGAAATTGCATAAAATACGGTTCGTTCACGTTGACAAGACTTTGGCTGAAAACCAAGCGAAGAGATCTATAGCACCACTCTAAAGATTTCTTTCCAGTGTTGACATGTCTGGAGTGTTAATAATAGCACTGGTATCGTCAGCGTATACAAATAGTAGTCCTATCTTGGAATCGCCTTGTAGATCATTCAGAAATGCGAGGCATAAAAAGTTTTAATTACTTTCTAAAGTATCAGTTACATAATAAGATAATTGTATCTAGGTCTTACTATACTAATATAAATGGACAATCATAGATTCCGAAACATTGTATATTTATATAAAATATATTTTTAAATCAAATATTTTGTTTTTTTACTCTTTATTCGATCTTTACTAAGTATTAGTTGGATTCGTATAACTATATCTCGTATTATCCTAAGAACAGTGAGCATAGATAATACATTCCTGTATCTTACATCTTTAGAACGTCGACTTATATATATATAAATTATATAATTAAATAATGCTAAACTTTTATAAAATTATTTAAAAATCATCACAGCAGAATATCAAATGTATGACAAATGTATAACGTAATCATATGACTAATTATATTCACTTCGTAGTGTGAATGACAACGTCTATCTATATTAAAACACAATTTATTTCAATTTTTTATTTTACTTTTATAATAACATTTTACACAAGTCACAAGCAACTAACTACCTATCGTTCGATTGCGCTTCAGTCCGAGCGTCAATTCTAACGATTGCAGATTACAATTCTGGAAACATCTAGATAAACAAGCCTTCAGTTGTATAGCTTTAATGAAAACTAATAAACCACACGATGATAAAATAAATATTGTTTATTTAAAATATTTGGAATATATTGAATTAACCTAAAAATGCAAGGTTTCAAGAAATAATCTTTATTTACATAATTTATAAATTATACGACTTTTCTCTGGTAGTATATAGATTAATATCGTTAAAACCTTTGTTTTACTGAAGAAAAAAACGTGAAATGAGATTACTCGATTTTCATTACGCTAAATTTTCAGTCGAATGATGAATAATAAAATAATAATTTTGGTTATTACAATCTCTTCAGTATGTAAAGGACAAGGTAATATCTAAACTATTATATATTCATCTTTAAAAAGTGTCTGTCTGTCACTATGTTTGATCGTGCTAAACTCAAGAACTACTTGACGAATTTCGATTCAGATTTCACCCGTCATTAGGCTGCTTTTCAAGGAAGGTGTATGTGTAATGCCATCAATATGTCTCAAAAGTCGTCTGAATAGTGTCAAGTATTAAGTGGATAAAAAATATCCTTGTGTGCAGTTTTTAAACATCCTTCTATTTTTAGATAGCGATAAACTCAAAAACGGTTGGATATATTCTAATTTAGTTTTCATTTTCTGTTAGACCATCTTTCGGGGAATGTTAAATGTAAAGAACAGCAAATATCAGTAGAAAGAGCACGGAACAGTAACGATTTAAGTTTACCGAGTCGATACAATATGGCCACGATTGTGAATTTTAAACGAGTATAACTTAAATATTACC